>JAODUG010004368.1:0-10630 GCA_027564795.1 Aphredoderus sayanus
ACCTTGTTGTGTCAGCAGTGCACATCATATGTGTGTGTAAGCTGTAGAATTAGGTTTAGCGCCTTCTATCTGCCACACAGAGCTAGTAATTTGGGTCATTTTGACCCAGAGGACATTACGAGAGATATATATATATATATATAAATAAATAAATAAATAAAAATCTCAACTCACTAATAAGATGTACCAGTGAAATTGATTTGTAACACCTGACATATAAGATTTTAATTAAGATATTTTAGATCTTAAAATTAAACTGCTTTTGTTAAAGGTCTAAAAGGACATTATGTTTGCTAACAAAACAATTTGTATCCATTGACAGGTGCTCTAAGGATTCTACACATAAGGACTTTAAAAAGGCTGTGAGAGCGTTTAGCATAACCTATGACTCAGACAAAAAACAGCTTGTCATACTGGTGGGTACTGTTCTGTTACACACACATACACATATATGAAAGGGAGTTTCTGCCATTGACTAAATTATCTGTTTTGGCAGTCGGTGAATGAAGTTACAACAAAGCGGGCCAACATGATGAGCGATATGCACTTTAGGAGTCTGCGCACCAAGATGTCTCTTATGCTGAGGAACGAAGAGGCCAGCAGGCAGCTAGAGGTACACCTGTTGCCTTTCACTGTCAGCCTGTGTTCATCAAGACAGGTGGAGTCTTGATGAACACAATGGACCCTTTTCACAGGCTTGGTGTAGCAGAGTAAACACAGCTGCTGCTAATTAAATGAATAATGGGTCTGTTTGATTTACATGTACCGATTAGCAAGCATTGATAATATTATTGACTAGTTGACTAAATCAAGCAGACCCTTTATGAATGCTATGGCATGCCTGTGGAAGGGTCAACTATATTACAGTTTGGAGTCAGTTAATACAGTGATTCTCAATCCTTTTCACCCATGGTCCCCAAAATGAGCTCTGAAAATGAATATATGTGTGATGACCACCTCAGTCATGGCTTATTGGCCACTTAACGGTAGGGTTAGTTATTTTCGAGAACACTTGCTACTCGATCAAAAGAAAAACCACACTTTCTTCAATGCCATAGGCTCCACCCTCAGAAGCTCTGACCCACACTTTGGAAACTCTTAGGGCATTATTGTTTTGAGCACTGTTTACCACTTTGTGTTCCTGTTTATAGAGCCAGGGCTGTGTAGAAGGATTACAAATACTATTTTTTCAGCATGCACAGAGAACGTTAAGCTAATGGACTGTTTTTTATATAACTGCATAAATTTACAGTAGTCATATACAAACAAGATAATAACATAATTATTAAAAGTACAGTAAACAATATTAAAATGTGTATATAAACATCACTTTGCGCATATTTATAATAATATATTCTAAATAACTTAAATATTAAAATAGGGATCAACATGATCTTCCAAAGAAACTGTATCCTTGCATTGAGTACATTTTAATATGAATGCATTTAATAGGCTTGGATCTCCATATTCATGCAAGTCACACACAATCCTTGTCAATCTATCTACACTCAATCTATCACCCTCTCTCCTTCCTGTTTTTATTCCCTCTTAATCTCTTTTTCTCCCTGTTTGTATAGAGCTCCAGACAGTTGGCATCGAGGTTCCACGAGCAGTTTGTTGTTCGGGATGATTTAATGGGTCTGGCCATCGGGACGCATGGGGCCAACATTCAACAGGCTCGCAAAGTCCCTGGAGTCACCACTATAGACCTGGATGAAGAGACCTGCACCTTCCACATATACGGAGAGGTAAGCCTGTTGTGCATCCTGCCCATAGCATCCTGCTCTGAATGCAAGTAGGTTTCTACTCTATTTGTAACCTAACCGTTTCTTTATAGTCTGCTTAACTTCAGTTGTGCTGTAAGAAGTATGAATGTTATGAAGACACAGAACAGTGTCCACTGAAAATACATTCTCAAAGATGAGGTTTAACTGTAATTACCTTTTTGGGTTAGGACCAGGAAGCTGTCCGTAAAGCCAGGAGTTTCCTCGAGTTTTCTGAAGATGTTATAAAAGTCCCAAGGAACTTAGTAGGTAAGTCCCAGGGTTACCTTCACTATACTTCTAATCCATTGCAGCTATGCATGCTCAGGTATTTAGCATGCATTTATGGGTCTGATCCAATTCACAGCTGCTGCTGTCTTATGCTTTGTCTGTCTGTCTCCTTCCTCCTGGTCTTGTAGGCAAGGTGATTGGTAAAAACGGGAAGCTGATCCAGGAGGTGGTGGATAAATCTGGGGTGGTGCGCGTTCGCATTGAGCCCGAGAACGACAAAAAGCCAACGCCACCAACTGAGGAAGTGCGTGAGATGATTCACTTTAGTCCTATTGTTAGGTACAGTACAGATGTTGACCGTCAGATGTGATGGGCAGGTAACGATGAGTCATGTTTTAAAAAGGCGAACTGACCGCTTTCCCCCTTTCCCACAGGGCCTGGTGCCGTTTGTGTTTGTCGGGACCAAGGAAAGCATCTCCAACGCCAAAGTCCTGCTGGACTACCACCTCAACTACCTCAAGGTCAGCTGCCTTCCTTATTCCACCGTCACCTCGTCCTCACGCGCTTAAAGGTGGAGTCAGTGATGCAGTAGTCTGTTGATATTTGAACTTGATATAAAAAAAAACACTTTTGCCTTCAATGCCATAGGGTGCTCCCTCAATAGCTCCGCCCCTAAGCGTTGCCAAGACTGGGTTATTATGTGATGTGGTCTGCACCACTTTGTTTGTGGGCTATGTAGAAACACCGGATTATGTTTTTATTTTATAGATGTTTATATTAAATCACAGACAAACACCATAAACAAAAAAGATAAATAACAAAAATAGCATGGCAATGGAGCTATACTTTAACCCTCATAATGTCCTCCGGGTCAAACTGACCCAAATCACTAGCTCTTTGTGGCAGATAGAAGGTGCTTAACCTAATTCTACAGCTTACACACACATATAATGTGCACTGCTTGCACATCAAGGTGTGAGTTTGAAACCCAAGGACAACAAGAGGGTTAAAAGGCACGAAAAAACAAACAAATACACTAATAAATAATTAATAAAAAAATAAATACACACAGCAATGACAATAAAAAGAACCATACATACAGGTGTATAGTCAATCAGGTGTATAGTATTGAACCACTATACACCTATACCACCTACACTATACACCTATGATTGGTAGTTCAATACTATATTTTAAGGGCATCGCGAGGGTTTTAACACAAGGACAAGTAAAAAAGAAAAAGTCCTTTTCCCTCCCATCCACAAAAAGATCCCAACCAGTGTAGGTTACCGGATTAATGTTTCAGCGCGCACACATAACAGAAAACTAGCAGACCATGAGGAGCTATTCGCTGAATTTGACAATAAGCGCTTTAGCTTCCAATCGCCGACTCCACCTTTTCACTGGCAGTCCCAATGACAAGCTTGACCCCGCGTTCCCCCGGTGCACCACAGGAGGTGGACCAGCTACGACTGGAGCGTCTGCAGATCGACGAGCAGCTCAGGCAGATAGGAGGGGGAGGAGGCAGCAGCGGTGGGATGGGGCCCCGAAATGCCAAAGACAAAACCTACGTGTTCGACAACGGCACGGGCCTGGGCCTGGGCCCGGGCCGAGGGGGAGGCAGCATGGGGAAACCCTACAGCGGAGGAGGAAGAGGGGGGCGGGGACGAAGAGGCGGAGGCGCGGCTTTTGCCTCAGGTACCGCTTCACTGGGTGAGGTGGTGGGGTGTTGCTCTCTGTTGGAGAGTGTGTGTGGTCAGCGGCTGCATTTTGCTGGAACACATTATATACAGTATATATATATATATATATATATATATATATATATATAGAAACACTATTAAAGTCTTTATTAAAAGTTTTATTAAATCTAAAACTTAAAATTCAAGATAAAATGTGTGAATCATATCCTGGCCTTCTAGATAGAATTCCATGACCCCATGTTGAGAAGAGTGTAGTGAAATGCCAAAGAAAAATGGTACCCTACAAGCTGTTGAATTGTTTATTTTCACTTTTATTTAGACTTATGTACTGTTTGTAATGAACTGGTGCATTATGTGCTCATTATGTAACTTCTGGATTATCAACATGGTCACCCTTGTCATCTCAGTCTTAGCAACTGTGTGTAATTTTGATAAATGATTTAACTGCCTTTCGGTCTGTCTTCAAGCTACTTGAAATACTTTTGAATCCCCCCATGCGAGTGTTGACAGACAACTTGAATGGAATAATCTTTTTTTAATGCCGCCCTTCCACCCCAGGCACCAATTCGGAGGCATCTAACGCTTCGGAGACAGAGTCGGACCACAAAGACGAGCTCAGCGATTGGTCGTTGGCCCCTACCGACGAGCTGATGACAGGAGGCGGAACTTTGCCCAGACGGGCAGACGGCAGGAAGAGAGGCAGTGGAGGGGGTCCGCGGGGTCGAGGGGGGAGAGGAAGAGGAGGAGGAGGATATAAAAGTGTGTGGTAGCATTGCTTATTTAAACATACGCGTCTGATGAAATCACAGCCTTATTAATTCATATCAGATCAAAGGAAATCCCTTCAGATTCAAATTTTGGAGATGTATTAATAAAGAGTTTAGTCAAGGATTTCAAATGTATCATGGCCTATATGTGATCTAGGCCAAAATAAGGAAACATGCGTGTCAGACTCCTAGCTGCAAACCCCATAGTGTTTTGCCCAGCCAGTATAACATAGCACAAAGCACAATCATAGCAGTTGGAACTTAGCATGCATCTCCCCGTTTTTTAGGTGAAGAAATCCACTGGGGTGACCCACGACCCCGTTACATCAGAGACCCCAAGAATAGACCACAGGAAGACTCCTTGCAGGTAAAGCACTCTTGTACTACTAAAGCAAACAGTTTTGGTAAAACCAAAGCCTTGTTTTACCTATTTTTTATTTTTGGCACTTCTCAATCTAATCTGACTGACCCAAGAGTCACCGTTGTTCTGTTAACGATCAAGTGATTACTTTCATAAGAGGACATTGCCAACATGCACATAAAACAAAGACCATGAAGAAATATTTAAAAAAATTGTTAGACAGATATTACACTTGTGTGTGTGTGATGCAACAATTGCTTTCAATTTATTGAAATTGAATACAATGTTATACTTACATTTTATTTTCATATCACCTTTTAAAGTTCCACTCAGTTGCATTATAGTACAATCCCCAAAGGCTGGCCTCTATTTGAATCCAAACTGTTCCAAAAGTGTGTGCAGCTGCAAGGGGAAGGATAGAGAAATGTGTGATGAGCACTGTTGGAATAGAGAGTAGTGCCAGCCACTGGTCAGTCTGGGGATTGTGGGCAGGAAGTGCATACTCTAGCATTTTCCAAACTGTTTTTGTAGTGCTGGTTTTAGACGCACACAAGGGGATAATTCCTGACACAAATCAATAAATATCCCGTTAATCGATATCCAGTACATGTACTGGAAAGTACAAGTGGTCGGTCTATCCACCAGATTCTGTTCTCCAACAGGGCTGCAACAATAAAACTGCACACAACACAAATAGGAAAACATAATTCAACAGTTACTTCAAAAAACATTTTAAATGCACTGCAAGCAACATTACAAATGATCAATAACATATCAGTTTTTTGGCTTTGCGTTCAGGGTAACAGTGTATCGCCCCCGTTGTTGCTAGGCACATTGCTTTGAGATGGCGTGCGTCGGCTAGCGGCATTTTGACAGAGGTGTATCTCTAGCATTAGTGAAGAAAATGACCCAATTGCTGCTATGCTATTCTTCTTGAGTCTTTGCAACCTATGTTGATTCAAAGATAAACTGCAGACCGCCAAGAATAACAGTTTTTGGCCAGTTCCATGTAGAAATGGCGGTTCAGTTTCATAGTTGACAGATTAGTCACATCTTTAGACAATAAAATGGATGCCTACAGGATTTTTGGGTTCTAATGAACATCCAAATATTCAATATAATCTAATATTCGTGAACAGGCTGCTGCACTGTGCACTTCGCATCAATCTGATTCATATACAAATTTTGCCTGCAATATTGTCTGGACTTGATACATTTTCCCGAACATGTTTTGTTGCCTTAAGTAGGCCTATTTTTCACATTGCCAACTGTGGAGTGTTCTCACTGTTGGCAAGAATATAAAAAAGGAACTCTGCGAAAGCAACAGCGTTGAATTGTGCTGTCATTGATGGCCATCGAATCTCAGCTCAGCAACAATCTGGACTTTGAGGATAATGTGACTGTGCCAAGTCACCAAGTTTGCCAAGAGGAAAGCACAGATGATGTCTATTAAGTATAAGGTGCAGCAGCATATTGTAATGTCTGTGTTACCTACAGTGAATATTGGCCTGTAGATGGCTAATAATAGTGCTGTTAAAAGAACAAGGTAAATAAATACTGTGTTTATCATCAGAATTGTCGATTGGTTTAGAATTTGGTTGGCATATGCTGTCTGCTGATTACATCCTCTCTAGTAACCAGAGAATCAAACAAACAAACAAAATCACCGCTCCTTTCATTACCATTGGGTACTCCCTCAGAATCTCCCCACACATGCATTGCCAATGTGGGGGGGGGGGTACGTTTTCCCCACATTGGACACGCATTGCGAAGGCTAGGATATTGTTGTGTGCGGTCTGCACCACTCGGTTTGTGTTCCTATTTACGGAGCCAGGGCTGTGTAGAAGTGGCGGATTATCTTTTCAGCATGCACAGAGAACGGTGAGCTTGACATAAAGGGTATTGGCTTACAATCGCTGACTCTACCTTTAACTCTCATCTTTCCCTCAGATCCGTGTGGACAGCAACAACGAGCGCAGTGTGCTTCACTCCTCGGGGAGCCGTGGGGGAGGATCAGGGGGAGGAGCTGGGGCAGGAGTAGGGGGAGGAGCTCCTTCCTCCGCCCAGGGGGGCGTCGGCAGCGGCAGCGAGGGCCTCTCCCCCCGCCCACCTCACCACCGGCCCCTCAGAGAACGAGGGATGAAGAAGGACAAACAGGACAGTCCACCCCTGGTGAACGGAGTGTCGTAGACAGGCCCGCTGGGAGATGAGGAGCGCGCACACATACACACACACACACACCTACACCACGTCCACAGGAACAACACACTCACTGTATTCTTCTGTACTCCTTTGCTCTTATTTCTATTTTCTCTCTCAAACACGCATAAACTCAACTTTCCTTAGTTCAGGAGAATTTACATTAGTGTGTGGCTGATATCTACTGGTCTGGTCTGTTCTTGACTTTTTAGGTAAACTTTTCTGTTTCTGAGTGAATGAGAGATGTGCAGCACTTTTTTATGATTGTTTTGTTTTGTTGGGGTTTTTTGTATAAAAGCTACCAGGAAAATTAGGCTGGGGGAAAGGAAGCTGAGCTCTTCAGAGAAGTTTCCTCATGTGGTCACCTTACCAAGAGAAATAATGTTTTGGTTTATGAGGTTTAGCCTAATTTTGCTGCACACAGGAGCGATGTGAATCCCCCTTAAGCCTTTGTATTTTTTTCTGCATTAGAAAGCAAATGTATTTAATTTTTATTTTTTAATCAATTACCCTATCATGGCAAAGAATACACATGTCATTTGACCACACCCTTGGTTCACGAGGCAAAATATCACCTTTTATTCCTTTTTTATGTACCCCTAAAATTTGAAGGGGATGACAATGGTGGAGGGATACTTAGAATTAGGTAATAATTTAAATGGTTGGTAGTACTACAGTAAGTTGACAAATGAGGAATTCAGCAATAACAGAATTTTGTCAATATTGCTAGATAGGAGCGATCTAGAGTTCTCAGTTGTAGCTGTAGGAGTCTTGTTTTGCTGAGTTATGAAGACTCTTTCTTGTACTCTTTTCAGTTTTCAGATGCAAACATTACATTTTGTCTTAATCTTGGTAACTAGGCTCTCTATTTGAGAAATAAGACCTTGGCCAACACCCGTTTTCACATGTTATTCAATATTTGGAAACAAAATAAACTGGCCCTAACCCTATTCTAAATACATGTCAAAACTGTCTGCGGTGCAGGTAGGCATTCTGCAAGTCCTCCCAATATGTCTTGGGTTGTACATTTTACAGCCCTATATTGTGTTTCTGTGAGAAAAAGGTTAACATTTTAAGGCAGCCCTAGATGCAAAAAAGGGAGGAGTAGATAATCTTGTCTTAAAATAGTTGCAAATCATGATGCGTGGAAATGGTCCAGTATCCATAATTCCGTTAACATCTATAAAAGTTTGAATTGCAATTCAGACTAGCACTGAGTGCTCCTCATACCCGATAATGGTTACCAAGTTTACCAACTTTGAACCTGAGAATATCTTTAGCTACAACTGACTATACAGGCATGTTCAAACATTCATGTTAGACTTGCCTTGTCGTACAGCTAGCATTACTATCAACTGTCTTGTAACAATAACCAATTGATTACTGCAATTTGAATGGTTTAATGTCGAGAATTTTAAGTATTCACTGAACGAATTAGAGAATACGTTTATATGAAATGTTTTACATAAGGGACTGTTTAAATGTAGGTATGACCGTGTACAAAAAAGACCAAGCTTGGCAGGGTTTCTCAGTATTTGTAGCCTTACGTTCTTAATTAATATTTTGTTTACATTTCTTTGCCATTTTTGTCAAATACGTAGAGCTGATAAATAAAACTGTCAAAATTAGGAGTGATTTTTATTTTACAACAGCTTTGTCTTGTGGCTATGCTAGATCGCAGACAATTCAGTATGTTGTTAACTACATATATTGTCTGATCAGTATGTTTGTCCAGGACAAAGTATGCATAATCTGAACTACATCTTAAAAGCAAGAGAGCCATTAAACACACTTTTTAAGTTACAAACACTTGGGGAAACCCTGCCATATTTTGTGTGACCTGTGCCTTTAATTGTGTGGCTAGTATTACAACCTAGGTGTCTAAATCAGGGAAGAAGAACATTGGACCTGGGGTATAAAAATGGCTGCCTCCTGGTTTGACTTTTTCAAGTCCCCATGGCCTATCACTCAGATGATGCATTTTAATACAGGAGGGTTCATGCCATTCTCTCCCCATCAGGACACTGCCTTCTTTAATAACCTGATGTGTCACAGATATTTAAAGTCATTCTTGTTGTACAGCCAACATACACAGGCATGTAGCTGTGTAACTATATTTGGTTAATATGTGATAATGTGTGTTTTCTTCCAATTCAGCCATTGGTCACTTTGCAATTACAAATCAATCAGTAGAGTTAATTTTACAGTTACAAATCAGACACTAGAATTAATGTTACCATTCCAATTAATTTACTTTTAAAGTTAATTTTAATTAATACATAAACCTTTTGTTTATAGGTCCGCTGAAAGCTGCAGCTATTCCTCGTTAAGAATTTGGTTCAGTTGATTTAGAGATGCGCAGTGGTGTGATCACAGTATGCTGTAGTTCATTGCTCAGTCCCAGTTCCTTCCAAGGAAGCTGTCTCGTAATGGACAACCATGAACTGATTTTAGCACTTGTGGTTTTGCTATAGGCAAGACCTTAATGGTTTGTGAAGAACTCCCAGTATATCGTCATGAAATGAAATTTTTTTTAAAAGCTTTTTTGTCCCATTTCAGTTTGACTGGATTAGCCAGCCAACGATGATGTGAAGTTTACTTTGATACAAAAGAGACCTGACAACATAGATTTGTTACCCTAAACTGGAAGCAGGACTTGACAGTTGAACAGTACCAGTATAACGGGGAGGGGGTGGTGGTGGTGGTATAGTGATATATTCATCTACTTGCATCATCTCTGAATGCATTCGCTTTGTGTTTCGTGGCTTTTAAAAGATGTCGCGGATATCTAAGGAATGTAAAAACATTTCACTCTATTCAAAATAATGATTAGTATCTCTGTCACTACTGTGTTCTAAGTCAGTGTTCCCCAATATGGCCATGTTGCATAATTTGTAGTATGCATGCAGTGCAACATCTGGGAACAGAACACTGCTCAAGAGAAAACCTGTATATTATTAACAGGATAGGGTTACATTGACTTGTACATGATTAAAAACAAATAAGGGGTGGGTTGGGTTTGCATACTGTATATACTGATGTCATTATTTGTCTAAGGAGAAAAGATTTGTACTATTGTTTCAAATGTGCACTTATCCTGATATTTCCTTTTTGTGTTTAATAATATCAGTAAAATGCTAGAGCTCTTGATAATAAACTTATGTGTGGAAAAGCAGTATCCCAGTAAGCCTGTTTTTTTTTTGCTATTAACGGGGAAACTGATTCCTGTCATATTATGCTTGGAATAAAGTCCATAGGGATTCATCATAATTAATTATTAATATTTATTGATTCAGACAAATAACATTTTTGTTATGTAGGTTTCCTATATTTTATACTTACAAATACATTTTCATTTAGTTTACATGCTTATGTAATACGCTAGTGTAACCCTCTTGATGCCCTTACAATATAGTCTTGAACCACCAGGCGGTGCCATCTGATTGTGTATGATTGTATGGTTCTTTTAATTGTCATTGCTGTGTGTATTTATTTATTTATTAATTATTTCCTTATGTATTTTTTTTTCCGTGCCTTTTAACCCTCCTGTTGTCCTTGGGTTTCAAACTCACACCTTGTTGTGTCAGCAGTGCACATCATATGTGT
>JAODUG010004369.1:0-10630 GCA_027564795.1 Aphredoderus sayanus
GTGTGTGTAAGCTGTAGAATTAGGTTTAGCGCCATCTATCTGCCACAAAGAGGTAGTGATTTGGGTCAGTTTGACCCTGAGGACATCACAAAGGGTTAAATAATATATATAGTATAACAGTAGCCTGTGTGACAGTTACTTATGCTGTAGGTTTCTTTAGCTTTGTAAACCTTCGGGTTGGGTGAAAATAACAATAATAAATTCTTAAACAAAATTGGATCTGAAAACTTGCAGTCTTAAGCAAACACTGCATATTTTAGTGCCTGTCAGGTGATGTATTACAGTGTTGTCAGCATGTAAGGCTGGGAAAAAGAGAGTAGATCATGTGGTGCTTACATTCATATTCTTAAAATAGAATACCCAGCTTCTTTACATATTGCAAGAAAGTGAAATGTTTTAGGGTCATTATTTAGAGGTAGTCAGTCATCCTGGAGAAAGCTTGTTGATATTTGAACTCAGGCATGTTGCTTATGCAGTAACTAGTATTAAAGGTAGAGTCAAGGATGCTGGTGAAAGGATGTTGGTATTTGAGCTGAATCAAAACAAAAACACCTCTCCATTAGAGGGCAGCTAGTGGACTGATATTCACTGAATTTGACAAAAAGGATTATCTTACAGTCACTGACTCTACCTTTAATACAGCAGCAGAAAACATGATATTAACAGCACAACAATCCCAGAGAGTTTAATTTAGGTTGAGGGCAACCAGAGAGATGTACTGTAATGTGTCATACAGTACCTTGAAACATGGCCTGCTTTGTCCTGTTGAAGACATTTACTAATGAAGAAGCCTCTCATAAAACCTCCAGGGATGACATTGAA
This sequence comes from Aphredoderus sayanus, assembly GCA_027564795.1. Taxonomy (NCBI): domain Eukaryota; kingdom Metazoa; phylum Chordata; class Actinopteri; order Percopsiformes; family Aphredoderidae; genus Aphredoderus; species Aphredoderus sayanus. The sequence goes on from JAODUG010004369.1 coordinate 823, forward strand.
CATGTTTAATTTTTAAAAATAAAAGCAGAACAAATTGAAGTAGAATATGGAGAGGTTTGGTAAAACAAGGAGAGATGTAGAGAGCAGGTACACACATTTTAATGAGCTCTGTGCCTGCCACCGTTAAAATTGAGATTAGCCGTTTGATCACCCATGTTTTTTTCCTTCTGACTAATATCAGTACCTGACAAACCAAGCTAAGCTGTTTGATAATCCTTCCACAATACCAAAAATCTATGCAAATCACATAGCAGCCTGTGACACTAATTCTAATAATTTCTTCGCTCCTACATTGCTTCCAAGGCCATACGCTGTCAAGCATTACAGCCACAATGGAAGATACTGCAGCAATGGTCCAAGAGCAAATTGATTTACCCGAAGCTGAAAGCATCGTGCAATTCAGATGTATACCCTAGTGTGAGTAGGATAGAAATACCTTTAAAATGAACAAGAACAAAGCATATTTGACTTAGTCTAGTCTTTCACAACACACAATGACCTTTTGATCAACTTAAGATAGGTGATGTTAAATGTGAATTATTCAACAACCTTGAGGTGGAGATTCATCTTAAACATAATGCAAACAGACATTTTGAAATTACAATCTAACCTCATTAAATGCAATGTACTGTAGTCTCTTTATCACTGATCAGTTTGTGACTCATTGCCAACTAGTAGATTCAGCAGAGGAGTAAGGGGGGTTGTCAAAGCTTTTTAACTCAACTTAATAGTAATAATACACTTCACAAAATGGATTGCATTTGAAGTCTAATTTAAGACAACAGCAAATGGGTAACACATAATAATAATAAAATGGACAGTGCATAGTTTATTTGCACAATAGTTACTCTATTGCAAGTTTTCTAAAGCCATCTTTCCCATTTCCCTAATAAAATAAACATTGTTTTATCTTGATGAATTTGATTTTTCATCTCATCACATATGTGAAACATTAATATTAAAACATCCTGTCATGTTTGAAGGTTTAAAGCTATGATTTGTTTCCAACTGTGCTATTGGTTGACTGGCTGGCTGAGTTCCTGTGGAGGACACGTTTTGACTTGTGACGCATCCATGAGCTTTAAATGGCAGACGCCATGCACAGCCCACACCTCCATAGGCCTCACAATTGGCCCACCATCGATCACAGTGGCTAGCAGTAATGGTTATCTATTGACCACTGGCCCCCAGGGTGGAAGACAGCTCTTTCTCTACCTCCCCCCCATACATTTACTTATTTGGACATGGAAACACTTTAATGTGTTTGGAAACTGTGGTCTATGTGTGTTATTATGTGGTTTGCAGGCATGTGTGCTTACACTCATTCTAAAACTGCAAGGGTTATTTCTGCTAGAATATTTTCTATATTCACCCAATGCCTCCTGCCTCATATCTGTTAGAATGGTTATGACGGCAGCAATAGCAACACTTAATACCAGCACGCCTTGTGTGACGATCCCATGTCCTCCCATTGACATTGTCACAAACCCATCGACATTTCCAGCTATTCAAACCTCACCATCATTGTAAAACATTGCCTATTCATCCTCTGATGCTGTACAGTGTTACACTGCAAGGCGTTTTCTCTCTTCTTCCTTCCATTATATTTAGTCAGGACGAAATGTCATTACAACAATGCCAGCCTCTATTCCATTATGGTAGAAGAATAGGAAATCCCTCACTCCTGTCCTTATTGCTTCCCACTATAACGTCTCTACTTGGTCAATTGTTCTTTTAAATCCAGTTCTCTTGAGGGGATGGTAACAACAAGCGATAGAATGGTTGCAAAGCACAAAATGTGTGCAGCACTATCATACTCTAGCCTAGGGATGTATCCCATCTATTCTTATTCCCCTAAGGAAACAGGACAGTGGAGAAAGGAGGATGTAACACAACTTGTCAAGCAGGGTTAAAGTGCTTTAACCACTGGGATGTACTGTACTGTCACTCACCACAATGACTCTTTCAAGTCATGACCTTAGAATCCCTGGATAATCCCTGGATAAGCAAAGCTTTTTGTGTATTAGAAGGAACACAAAAACGAATTTAGTTTTTAACTTTCTCTGCAAATGAATACAGTATATAACAGTACATACATACTATTTAGCTATGCATAGAATTGTATTAACATTTTTGTCAAAGTAATAGTAGCAAAGGAGAACTGGTGAATTGGTTAATGATTATCACTCTCAGATTATACAGCAAAATGGGTATTAATAAATACATTGGCATTCTTTTTAAATTTAATAGATAGAACGGTAAGGATCACTGAATGATGACAAATTAATTCACAGTGGCATATTCTGAAGCCTATTTTGTTGGAATGCCACCAACTTTTCCCTGCCTTGGAAACAGAGATTATATATGTTTGTGCCATCTCTGCATTTGTCTCCTCTCCACCCTGGAATTTTTGGCAACCGGTACATTCAATAGGGGATTACGGAGAGATTTGGCTTTGCACAACTCCACATGAGCTGCACAGCAATATTTTATGACTTGGCTGACAAATGTACGTTGTCTTCCACCTGCCTGGTGTACCAAACTGTGCTCATATTGGTATGACTTTTAAATACAGTGCTGAAATATCGGCTGAACTCTCCAAAACTGAAAATACAATTTGAATAAACAGTACCATATACAGTACACATGTACAAGTCAGTTCCATTTGCAGGAATCATCTGGTGGTGGCTGGTTATGTGCATCTTCTATCTTCATAATGATACTGTTGATATTGCTGGTTATACTGTAGATACAATTATATCACACTCCATTATAGTATAGTTTAAATTCCGTCCTCCTGCAGTGTATATTATTGTATGAAAGTTTGGTTATTGTCTTAAATCACCTTTTTTAAATTGGGCAAATATATTGAATCAACTACTGATTGGTTATGTTTGTGTGTATGCAGTTTAATGTAAATGAGAACAATTACTAATCTGGAATGAAATGTTTATGACACACATTCCCATATTGTAAGCCTCAAAATGATATTTTTTCATGGGTTTTCATGCATTTACATTTACATGCTCTTTAACAACACTTCAACGCCCATTTAACACTGAACTGATGAAGATCTGCCAAAACTGCACCTGAATACATTTGCAAGTTAATAGCTAGTCAGTCTCACACAGCATAAATGGTTGAATTCCTCATACTTCATTCGAATGTTTCACCAGTCTCAGCCTTACCATCGTTTGTTATTGTGAGCAGGGGTGTTTAGGCAGATCTCATCCCAGACATTGTTTATAGTTTTGCCATTAGAATTGGTTGTACCTCTCATTTAACCCTCGTAATGTACTCAGAAATCGGCGCCGTCTGATTGTGTATGATTTATGTTTTTCAATTGGCATTGCTGAGTGTATTTATTTATTAATTAATTATTTCTTTATGTATTTATGTAGTTTTTTGGTGCCTTTTACCCTTCTTGTTGTCCTCATGTTTCAAACACACACCTTGCTGTGCCAGCAGTGCACATCATATGTGTGTGTTTGTAAAATTCATAAACATGTAGTGGCTCTGTACACCCACACGTATTCCTCCATTTGTGTTCTGAATTGCCCCTGTGGTGGTCAGCTTTCCTAAAGTAAAAATAAAATGTTTGCTTTAAACCTCTGAGAGCACAAGCCATTTTACGTAGCTGAGAACTCTGCTCTACCCCTTCCCCTAAAGCACTAACACAGTTATGTATCCCTCGCCCTGCCGCCATCCACACAGTACTGTATTACTGAACAAACACACAGTATGTGAGGATATAATAATACTAATCTGTGATTATGTTGAGGTGCTTGGGTGTTGCTGCATGTTTGTGCTGTTGGTGGTGTTTTTTGTGGTATTGTAGTTGTCTGCCTGATGTCTGATTGCTCTATGGTAGACAATGACTTTCCAAAAGAACTAATATATGCCTTTACAAGTTTGTCTGTTTTGTCTGTTTCACTGACATTCACCTGTCTGCCCCTGTCCCCCCACTCTCTCTCTCTCTCTCTCTTTGGTGTGAGTGTTCTCTCAATAAATGATGGACCAGGTAGCCTGAGTGCTACGATAGAGTTGTGTGTGTGTGTGTGTGTGTATGTTTTCTGAAGCCTACTGACCTGTCTTCCTCCACAATTTACAATGGCATTAGTCAGAGCCATGGCTATTTCTCTTCCTTTCTCTGTTTCTCCCTCCCTCCATTCTGTCATATGCTGACTGCTAGACTTTACCAGAGAATGGGAGGAGATAAACAGCACTTTTCCAGCCTTTGCTGCTTGACACAGTAATCAGTTGTCATTCACTATGGAGGATGATCATCATTAAACAAAAGCTACAGTATATATTAAATGACCACTTAGTTATAATCCTGGAATGACAAACTGTTTATAATTTGGCATCTATCAAGGACAAAAGTTAACTCAGTTCAGTAACAAAGCCCATTTTATAAGAATATGTCAACCAGCTGTAACATACATCCAAGTTACTGTAGTCTTATAGTCTACTGTATTCCTTGTGTTCCATGTTTCACTTGTTCAAGTCCATGTTATCCTTGTGTTTATGTTTCACTTGTTCTAGTCCGTGTTTTCCTTGTGTTCCATGTTTCACTTGTTCTAGTCCGTGTTTTCCTTGTGTTCCATGTTTCACTTGTTCCAGTCCGTGTTTTCCTTGTGTTCCATGTTTCACTTGTTCAAGTCCGTGTTATCCTTGTGTTTATGTTTCACTTGTTCCAGTCCGTGTTTTCTTTGTGTTCCATGTTTCACTTGTTCCAGTCCGTGTTTTCCTTGTGTTCCATGTTTCATTTGTTCCAGTCCGTGTTGTCCTTGTATTCCATGTTTCACTTGTTCCAATCCGTGTTATCCTTGTGTTCCATGTTTCACTTGTTACAGTCCGTGTTATCCTTGTATACCTTGTTTCACTTGTTACAGTCCATGTTTTCTTTGTGTTGGAGTCCCAGAGTTGGCTTACCTGTAAGCATCCTTGAGAAAAGATGCCTAACCCCTATCTGCTCCTTGTAATTATTGTAATTGTACTCACTGTACATTTCTTTTGGTTAAAATTACATAATCATACTTAACCCTCATGATGTCCTTAACCCTCGTGATGTCCTCTGGGTCAGAATGACCCAAACTTAATTCTACAGCTTACACAGACATATGATGTGCACACAACAAGGTGTGTGTTTGAAACCCGAGGACAACGGGAGGGTTAAAAGGCACATAAAACAAGCGCCATCTGATTGTGTATGATTTGTGTCTTTTTCAATTGTCATTGCTGTGTGTACTTATTTCTTTAGTAATTATTTCTTTATGTATTTGTTTGTTTTTTTGTGCCTTTTACCCCTCCTGTTGTCCTCGGGTTACAAAGTCACATCTTGTTCTGCCAGCAGTGCACATCATATGTGTGTGTAAGCTGTACAATTAGGTTTAGTGCCTTCTATCTGCCACAAAGAGCTAGTGATTTGGGTCATTTTGACCCAAAGGACATTATGAGGGTTAATGACCCCGTGTCCCCATGTTCCGTAGCTTGTACCTTTCCATTTTTCCATTTTTGGATTCTCTTACCTGTTTTTGTTTGACCATTTTGTACCTTTGCCTGTATGACTCTGTTGCTGAACCTTGCCTGTACCTCAACCAACATCAAGCTATAGGTAATCTTTGGTAGTAATTGCCCTCCTGTCTACAAAATAATAACTGATTTTACCTTTTAAATATAGACAGTATGACACAAAATAACAATAGGATATGATTATTTCCTTATTAAATGATTGTGAGATTTTAATATCTGGCGGGGGGGCTTGGCTATGTCTGTAACACGTCTTCTGTACAGTTAAGACCCATGATGCTGTTCAAAGAGGAAATACATGCAACTGCAAGCCATTTCATTGGGACTTTAGAAAATGGAGCCAATGCCATTCAAATGTTTTTATTTCCCTTTTTCTCATCATGGGAAGAAGGAGCATACAGAAAATGGAGAGAAAAAAAAGCATAGCGGTAGCACAGGGAGAAAAATAAAACACAGCAGGACCGAGAGAGTGCAGGCGAGGCGAAACGAAAGGGAAAAATTGCTGGAGATGAATGCAGAATGACGTTTTGGAGATGGGAGAGAAAAGGCATGAAAGTGTATAATGACGCCTGTCTGCGTCACTCTGCAATCTCTCTCTCACTGACAAACACTGTCTTACATTTGAACCTTCCCCAAGGTCTGAGCACAAAACAGAAACACATGATGTTTGGGCTTTGTTGGGTTTATGTGGCATGCGTGTGTGTGTGTGTGTGTGTGTGTGTGTGCATGTGTGTGTGTGTGTGTGTGTGTGTGTGCATGTCATAGTAACGCTAAAGGACAAGGCTGTTTGAGGATGAAATTTTTGTCCAATAAAAAAAGAAAGTAAAATTTATGATGGAATATTATGGCCATTATAGGTAAAAAAAAATATTTGGTGGAGGGGGGGATAATATCCAAAAATAGGGCTGCACGATTAATTGAAATAAAATCTCAATCTTGATTCATGCCTCTACATGTGAACGATTCTGCTAGACACCAACTGCATCAAAACTAGCACTTGTCAATTGCCAAATGACAATACAGTGTAATGTGATGCAGAGCAGCAGGAAGTATATACAATGAGAGCATGGTTGTGATGTCACTGGCAAGTGACAGTGTGAGAGAGAGGTTGTGGCTGTGAAAGTAATGCAATCTCCTTTTAACGCCATTAAAAGCAGGTTTTTATTACACCGCTAGTGCAGGTTAGGAAATTATAGGCTACAGTAAGGACAATTCCGTCTTTTTGCAGCTCTATAAGTTGGGTTCCATTTTGTTTTAAGGTAGATCAGCTGTTCGGATGCCGTTTCCATCGAAGTGATAGACGAATATTAAAAGGCGCAGAATATTTTGTTTCACTTCTGTTTTATCTTGCTATATTTTATAAATTGGCCTGTTAGATCCTTGCGGACATTTATTTACTCCGTGTAGGTTATATATTTCTCGATTTAGACGAGGGAGGCGTCCAGCTTGCAACTGTATTTATTAGGAAAAGAGCATGTCACTTCAACTGTAAACTGTATCATGCATACTTCTAGCACACACATCAGCAGAAATTCACTTCCACCCACTTAACCCTTATGATGTCCTCAGGGTCAAAATGACAGAAATCACTAGCACTTTGTGGCAGATAGAAGGCACTAAACCTAATTCTACAGCTTACACACACATATGATGTGCACTGCTGGCACAACAAGGTGAATGTTTGAAACCCGAGGACAGCAGGAGGGTTAAAAGGCACAAAAAACAACACAAATACATGAAGTAATAATTAATAAAGAAATAAATACACACAGCAATGACAATAAAAATAACCATACAATCATACACAATCAGATGGCCTCGTCTGGTGGTTCAAGACTAGATTTTAAGGGCATCATGAGGGTTAAAATATACATGGCACAGATGATTTTATGAGCCCACCCCCCTTCCCTAGACTACTTTCACCTAATGCAAAGTTTCGTTTGTTGTTGCCCACTCTGGGGCTTGGGCTTGCCATGAGTTATGACTCCATTCATCTGAGCAACATTTGTTTACTTAATATGCAATAGGCAACTTACTGTAAAGCTGGCATATCTTGTTGTAGGATTAACCTATAACAGGTAAGGCAATAATGTTTTATTAATCAGATTAAAGGTGTTACATTTAAGTTAAAAACAGCAGCATTTCCTTTCTGTTGTCCAGTTGATGTGCCAGTCCTATCATCATGCTTTGTTTCCTTCTATAACACGTAAATTAGTGCAACAAACATTTCACAATCAGATGGTCCCTCTGGTGGCATAATATGATATATATAAGGACAACAGGAGGGATACAGTCATACATTTACGAGACAATTATTGAATTTTCATATAATTTTCATTTTCATATAACTCAAAAGACATACTACTTTTATATACATGCACCATTGTTTTTCTTGCAAGAACTGGACCAACTAGCTTTAAAGCATGAATCTCATAAACTACTCTATTGCTGTACAGATCAACATGCATCTTTACACCAACCTCCAGCCTCAGAACAGTTGAGTGGCATGAGTTTTTTTTTTGACTGCAACATACAAAATTATAGCTTGAGTGTTACTGGTGTAACAGAAATAGCTTAATAACCCATACAGTACATGTATGTATGGGTGTGTTGTGATGATAAATAATCTTGTCCCTGCATTTCTAACAATACTGTGCAATATGGCAAAGCGGCTGCTTTGCCATATCAATTCATAGAATTATACTGCAGAGGCCTCAATAGAGACACATCTGGTATAGTATTACCTGCATGAAACAATACTGTGCTTGTGGATACAGAATAAGACTATGGTGACAAGCTTCATGAAAAGGTCACACACCCGCTCCACTGTACCGGCTGTGTCACAGGCTGTATTTTCTCCGACAGCTCAACAGTTGCCAAGCCATGGTGGAGCAAAGCCATACCTGTGTCGCAGAAGAGGGGGGGCAGGGTGAAGAGTGGCTCATTTTAAGAGACAGGCTCTCAAGCCAACCGCACTGAACGGGGCTGTTTACACAAGGTGGAGAAGGGTGCTGTACTTAATTCTTGTGGTATTGTGACCAAAGCAGGTCAGACATTTCATTACGACCTCAGGGAGCTGTGTCAGCATGTGAAACGGGGGCATAACATTGCTTCAGATGACACCACTGTGTATTTTGTCTGAAGTGGATGAATTAAGGTGCGTTCAAATTGTAAAATGAAGGCGAACGTTCGAACATAATCAAATTGCTGGTTACATCTATGGGAAATTCAAATGTGATTTGTAGTAGAGCAGGCCACAATAGACTACAACAAATGAAGTGACCGTCAAGGTGTGGACCTTGAGGAGCATAGCATCTTTGGTACCGGCAATGTCTGTTCAAAGTCCAGGGGCCTCATTTCTAAATCCATGTACAGTACATAGTGACAAATAACCTGACATACATATATTATAGTAAAACATATTGGCAACATGCATATGCACTTCTCCATGCGAAGTTCACTTTTGTGTTTCCCAGTCAAGCGTAAAGATGCCCAATGAGAACGCCTGTTAAGTCACACCATGTTAACATCCACATTTGTCAATGGCCAATGAATGGCCAAAAATTATATTAAAAACTATGTGTGCCTGATGAACCCATTGATTTCGCATTAGGGATAACAAAAGCAGATCAAGAAATGTATCAAACGTATAGTTTGCAACAGCAAGATGTCTGATCCTCTGGAAAATAACTAAATAAAAGAAATACAAAGAAATAAAAAGAAATAAAGTGTCACAAACATATACAGTACATTATATCATGTTTGTCCTCAGGTTTCAAGTGCACACGTTGTTGTGCCAGCAGTACATATCGTGTCTGTGTACAGGGCTCCAGATTGCGACCATTTAGTCGTAGTTTGCGACTATTTTTTAAGACAGTGCGACAATATGTTATAAATAGGCACACCAGTGCGACACGTAAATGTTCCCCCTAATGAATTTATTTTTTAAATCATGATCACATATCACATAAAACAGAACGGGGCGATAATGTGTGTGTGAGTGAGGGAGATAACTATCTCGAGAATTTGTAGCAAAGCTATCGTCATAACAACGCAGGTGAGGATAACGCATCGCGGCGTTTCATCTACCTGTGTAAGCTAGCTCTACTCTCCACAGCCCTGAATGTACCTGCTACAGGCCTATATGTGTTGTATGGTATAGGCATGTGTCACTTGCGGTCACTTGTTACAAAGTTATTTTAATGAATTCCTCCCTTTAAAAATAATATATAGCGCGCATATCCTACCGCACAGAATGGAAGACAGATATCATTCA
>JAODUG010004370.1:0-10628 GCA_027564795.1 Aphredoderus sayanus
TTTGTTGTGATAAACAGAGAGAGAGAGAGAGAGAGAGAGAGAGAGAGAGAGAGAGAGAGAGAGAGAGAGAGAGAGAGAGAGCACTCTAAGGGCATTAAGACTGCATCACATCTAGTGGGCAACTCAATCAACTAGGCAATCAATAATGCCAACTAAAACTAGAGTATTATTACATTGATCCCCATACCCTATTTGACCACTAGATGTCACCAGCACTTAGCTCAAATGGGAGTATAAACTGAAATTCCAGTGTGCCTTTGAGTGTGTATAATTTTAATGTGAATGCCTACTGTATGTGTATAGCACGCAACAGTGTGAATGTGTGGGCAAACGTGTGGTGTTTAAAGGCATCATTGTTTAAAAAATAGCCATGCAAATTAGCATGCCACTACAACATTTGTTTACATAATCTACTGTAGACTAGACCAGATATAATGAACTACAGATGGATTCAGTCTGCATATCACTTGTACACATATTCATTTAAAGAATAACTGCACACTAAAAATGTCTCTACAAGTCATATTCCTTATAAAAAAATCTCCCCAGGACCTGGTTGGTATGTTTCGTCCACTCATACGCCATAAAATTCAAATATGAACCTTTATGTTAATTAGGCTCCCCTCTCAGCCCCTCCCCTCAGCTCCTTGACTAGTTTTTGCATTTTTCAAATTTTGCAATGGGTGGAGTCAGTCTCAGAGCTAGGGTGAAGTAGTAGAGACACTTTCACAATTAATGAATTAGTTAATTAAAGAGTCATTGTGAAATGTGTAAATACATTGCAGGCTTATTTCACTAAGACCTTATCTGGAATGAAAAAGGAATGCCCACAATAACTCTATTAAGCATACCATATTAGCTACAGTATATTGATTATTACACCCATAGAAGGAATGCAAATGTTATTTGCTATGATTCAGGTTAGGTTAAGATTAAGATTACTGTAGACCTACAGGGGTTACTTTACCTTCAGTGATCAGATGTTAAAGTTTAGATGACCTGGTTGTACACTACAACTACATTTAGAGAGAACATTCAACATTTTCAAGACAGTAAACCAAACAAGCCACAGAGAGCACTTTACTGTACATTTTGACAATTTTATCCAACTGTGGATTTAATACGGTGGATTTACTGTAATAGCGGTGAAAGGAATGGCAAGAAAGGTTAATGTCACAGCATTAGAGTGCAATGTTTGCATTCATCTGTACGCTGCTTAATATACAATAGTTCTAGAGTACTTAGTTTTTAATTTAGTTTCTTTTTTCTCACTTAGTTACATATTGTATTGAAGATTTATTGTCATGTAAGGGTTGAGCAGTTCCATCTCTATACTGTAGTAAACACAACATTAAACTAGCCAATAGAATGTTGCTCTCATTGCTAACTTTCATGGATGTATGGGGAATTTCTTTAATAGAAGTTTTGTGTCTGCATGAGCTGACCTGCTATAACCATGTGAGGTTTGACAAGTACCCAGCGCTGCGAGCTGGTGTTGAGCTGCGAAGTGTGATGGTGAGAATTATGGGTGCTGACAGCCTCAGATTCCTTTCCCATCAGCTGTGTTCCACGGTTAATCAGGGGTCTCCAGAGCCTCTCCACATGGAGAGCCTACTCTGGCCATATTGTTACATTTATTGCCACAATCCCTCCCCATCTGTAGTATTGCTTAATTCAGTACTTTTCTGGAAAAACAAGGGTCTATCTTATGAAAACATAAACAAACGAAATAGTTTCTGTGAGGGGAGAAGTTGGCTCTAATGAGAAAGAGTCATTCTGACTTTAAAAGAATAAACAGGCAGTGAAACGTTCACTGAGCACACAAATCTTTGGTGTGTTGTATTTTTTGTACTTTGTTTTTATAATAAACACTTAGTGCCAACTTAAATAACATACATGTAAAAATCCTGTTAGTGTTTCACTAATAGTGCACTATTGCTACTGCAATTTGTAGAAAGTATTAAAGCTACAATCCTGAATTTCTTATTGCATTTGGAACTAGATGCATTAAGCTATTAGAGCCAAACTCTGATTTATTAATCCTGCTCAGTCTAAAATATAGTAGTGGTGTATCAGTGTCCTATTTTCGATTCCATAGCTTGTATTTATTTTTATTTATTATTTATTATAGTTTTTCTAGTTCCTTGAAAGTATTTCTGAAAACTGACAACAAAAGTCCCTGACTGACATATACATCAATATTGAGTAGGGATAATATAACTAAATGAAAAAAAATAAATGAAAGGCTGAAATAAATGGTTGTGCTATTCCAGTTATGTGAACAGAAATTAGCCATCTCCTGTGTGCATACTTTATTGAAATACACCATCCCTCAAACAGCCATGCATATTAGAGTGACACATGGATTCAGTACAGGAAGGAATTTTCTTGGTAATACATTGTTGTGTTGTAATAAAATTAATCTCTTTTTGATTTCTACATTATTCTGTTTCCATGCAAACAATTCCGTACAAAATGTGTTGATTTTGTAGTCAATCAATGACACTGAGATACATTAGTTATACCTAACAGCACCAACATTTGTCTAATTGACACGTCTCTGTGAGGTTCTTGTGTCATTTGTATGGCTTCATGTGAAGCAAACTTACAATCACATGCAGAGTATTTGTTGAGATTAATACTGTATATAGTGTCATACTGTACAGATGAGCTGTCCAATACGTTAACACCAACATGGTGACTGGGCTGGTTAACACAGTGTTTTGACCTGTGACCCCAGGAACAGACCACAGTAATAGCACTTCTTTAACATACATAACACAGTAAACAACAAAACATGATAAAACATTTATTTTCATTGTTTGCAGTTTATTAACGAGAATTTAACAACATTAAAAATGATATGATAATTCTAAATGCATAATTGCTTTGCAGTGTTATTGTAAATTATAGCATAACTGGGGAGTTCTTGAGTAACACATGAACTTGTCACTTTTTTGATAGAAATGTCAGTGAAAACAATGTCATACTCATCATGTACAGTATGTGTTTGTTATGCAAGCAAGCAGGATTGTATATAAATAATATTTCTTTAAGATATCATTGTTGTGCACTGAAAAAGCTTTTGACACCGTGTTCACTACAGCATATGTTGCCTTCACAACTTCACGATTTCTTTTCCAGGGAAACTTTTTTAGGGAAACTTTATCGTGTGCATGTGCACTGACTCGGGGGAACATCAAAGCTCCTTTTTGATTAGTAAACATTTAATATGACCTTTCTGTCTTTGTAGAATGACATTATAGTGCCACAGTGACAACATGTGAACAGTGGCCGTTTGCCCTCTACATATACTGTAGCTTTGATCCAAATACATTCTTTGAGCCTCTGTTTTCAATGAATGTCACTTGGATCATTTTCTTCCACTCTGGTTTCCTTTCCTTCTGATTGCAACTTATGAATAGTGTGAACTTTCATTTTTCTTCCTTTTATCGACTTTGTGCCATCTATGCTGCTTTTGATTCCAGGTTATGCTATACAGGCTACCTTCCAGAAATGTTTGCATTCCTGACTTGATGAACAGATACTTTCTGACAATGTGATGGGTGCTCACCAAAAAATATGAAATGAGAAACGTATGGCGGTGAAGCAACGTATGCAAAATGAGCCTGCTGGGAAAATCCCCACTACACAGCTACTGAATAAACATATTAGCTTTAAATTGGCAGTTTGTGCAATAGCAAATCAAAAATGTTCTATGAGAATTTCTCATGCGTGCCTGAAAGTGTTTTCTTATCAAACAATATGTATTGTTTTTGGACTAAGAACTTCCAATTGTTTTTAATTATTCTACCAGAACCAGCATATGGGGAACTTAAATAGTGCCCTGCTGGAACATTTGTTACCAACTTCTATGACAATATTTTGTGTTTAGATGAATTGAGTGAGCACTTGGGAGTAATTAAAATGGTAATGGTGAATAGATGTGTTATTTCCAAGGATGATCGACAATAACAGAGGAAACTGGAAGTTGTGTGAAGTGTAAACAGGAATGTTTCAAGAAAACCAATGTTCTCTGTGCCAGGATTGAACCCTTCACCACAGGATGGTAACTAGCACACAAATAGCAACAAAAGTAAGCTTTCTAGTTGTTTTGGTATCTCAAGTGCAAATGTGAATTTAGAAGTTAAGTTTTATATTAGATAGACCAAATGTACAATATTAGCAAGGCAATATGATTGCCCAACGTATTCTGTGTTTTCTTAAAAATAGTTATAATATTGGTTGGTGGTAGACAGGAACAGTGTTAGGTGGAAGACGGCCAAATATGGACACAATAGTCTAGATAATGTAGGAAAATGATATTTGTTTCCTCTTAGAAAAAGAATAGTGGCTTGTTTACCAGGCAAGTGAGGAAGGAATAACATTGGCAGGCATATTGTGTTTTACCATTCTAACATAACACACAATCAAAAGCTTTCAAATAAACATAATTTGTAACATAAAAAAACAATCATTGAGAATGTTTCATGTTTACGGAAATGTTGTGTGTGTTACAGTACCATTACATTCAGAGATGTGGTGTAAGGAAAAAGTCGCAAAAGTATCAATGGGGGTGGGGGATATCTTGCTTTTTCACATCCATTGACAGCAGCTTTCAAAATATCAAACACATACAGACAAGAGAGGCCGTTGTGTTTGTTGCAAATATAATACATTCAAATGTTATTCTTTTCTGAGCGCATGCTATGTCACCATAGGGAATGTAGTTATAAATAAAGCAATCCATGCCAGAATGATATTTGAATTTGTACTGTTACCTGTAGTACACACTGAAATTATTATATTGAAGTGCAAATGTAAAATAGATGGGAATACATTTTTTATACATGGCATGTTGGCATATGTGGTGCCAGTTGTCAATCAAAGTCATTAGCTGGGGAATGGTGCAACTTCAATCAATATGATTCAGGCAATTCAGACAAACCTTTTACCAGTCAAATGTAGACACGTCTTCCTGTTGTCATCTAATAAACTACTCAACTGGGAAATGATTGGCTTGATTATTTTCTGACTGGGCATGAACATCTTTCAACTGAGTATGTATAGAATGATTAGCACAGTGTAACCAAATGTGATGCTTACAAGATCAGGATAGCCTCACAAGGTCAATGTTAAAGCTCTTGCTGAATAAATTCCATTGATTTAACTAATGTGGTGCCATTGATATTCAAAGCTACTTTTCAATGACCATATTGCAGGTTTTATGACCCTTAAAATAGAAACTGTTTCCAAACAACCCAGCAGGGTTTCCTTGCTGATTGCCACTACCTCTTGGGATGCTTACTGCATCTGAACACATTTGTCAGTCCAGCATTTAGGTTGTGATAGATGTCCTTAGCCTCGTTCAAGCAAGTTTATACCATCCAAGACGTGTGGGATGATTGGCATGCGTAATGCAATCCAGAGAGATTGTGTGAGCAAGAATATTTGATAAGACATGAAGGGTCATTTATTCCACCGCATCCTAATGAGAGCTCCTGGTGGCTGCCATGCTGTATGGCTACCAGTTGCTTCTTTTCTCATTTCTGGTTTTATCCCAGAGAATGGCAACACTATTAGCTGCTGTTGCAGGCTCCATTTGTTCTGCTCCATTTCACCCAATTATTTGGACTGAAAGAATGCCCAGTAAGTACTGTATAGTCTACCACCACCTTAAACATGTTTTTTCATGACTCAATTCCATGGTAAGTCTGCCGTTTTTGTGAAAAGGGTGAAAATCATTTGTGCTACAAATTACACGCAAAGGGGCTTTAAGGGGTGTCTTATATTAATGGGGAATACATTTTAAAACTTTAAACTTGCTAGTTAAGTGGAGAAATCAGATTTGCACTAGTGTAGCCTATATGATGACTGGAAATGTGGGTTATAAATGTCCCAACTTTTTCTTAACTTTTGACACACTCATAAATGTGCCTATAGAAATAAGACATATAGAATAATGAATACAGTACTATTTACATTCTAGCTTATACTGTTGAGTGAATTTTTAGGATAGAGCTGAATTTTAAGTTGGTGCAGTCTAGGTCTGGGTGTTGGACTCCCACCTTAAACATCTTGGGTGTAGCTTTGATTTGCACCCATCTCCTGGAGCCTGACAGCCAAACATACTGTACTATACTAAATAGACCCTCCATGTAACTGCTCATACTTCTATTATACTCAATGTATAGTAGGTTGCTTTGGATAAATGTGTCTGCTAAGTGACATATTGTAATTCTAATTAGTTAAATCACAAGACAAAGCCAGTGCAGTGTTCAGCACGTCAAAATGTATATTTAAACATTTAAAGAAAAACTATAAATATTTCTGTATAAAGGCAAAACATATCACAAAGCTATACTGTAATATATATATATATATATATATATAATACTGTGTATATCCCCCCCACCCTTTATATTGTTTTGTAGATTTTGTGTGTGTGTGCGTGTGTGTGTGTGTGTGTGTGGGATGGGGGGGGGGCTCAGGTCCTCTTGGGAGTTTGAGGGTTCTGTGCAATATCTTAGCTGTTCCTAGGACTACACTCTTCAGTCCTAGTAAGTATATACATATATAATGTATAGTATATAGTATCTAGCTGTGTGATATTTACATTATTTTCAGTGTGTAAAAGCCAAAGCAGATAGATACACAGTTAAACAACAAATGTACATAAATTACTCCTGTTTACAAATACTTATTTACATTGAAAGTGCTTTGTCTACATACAAGTATGCGGTATGCTCAAGTCACAGGACGTTCCTTCTCAGTACATTTAAATATATTTTTCTTTTGGCATTTTATGGCTGGTAAACATTATTGAAGCCAGCGTGAAACCCAAAGAAAGACACCTGTAGAGGCAAGATGCCAGAGAGCAAAGGAAGAGCATTGACGTGGTATGGGTGGAATGCACTTCCTTTTTTCTAACATTGTATGTGGAGTCTGGATGTATGCTACTGCAGCTGTAAACTATCCACCCACATCTCATTATATCCATCTCTATGCACGGACTATATCCAGGGTTACCCTACCATCTTCCCAGTGTTGCTAATCCCATTTGAATCCATATAAATTTAACATACAATTGCTGTGAGTGGGCGATATTGAAAAATATACTTTAACGATAATCATGGCACATTTTGCAACAGATACAATACATTATGTCACAATATGTACGTATGACTTTCAAATTGTTAAGTAATCCAAATGAGGTTTAGGATATAAGGTTATATTTGACTATTTTATATTTAGAAAAATTATATCAAACTAAAACATTTTTTGGACATATATCACTATAATATACAAAACAATATGGTGATATCTTAATTTCAGCTAAGTACATTAAAAGACAATACATGGTAACATCAATCAGCCAGCCTTAGCTGTAAAGTTAGCTGTGCAGTAAATACACACAAGGCACCCCTTATTTGAAATCCCATATCCCAATGTAATTTATAAAAATCAGAAATGTGTGTGTAAAATCTAAAAGCATTTTGTATTTCTACAGTGTAACCTGCTCTTTTTGTGGTAGCTTAACAACCACAGCCCATCATGGGATAGCTTTATGCTGTTAACAGGTACAGTGTACTGTATTGCCTAGGCCTATACAGTATGTAATGTAGGCTACATGTCTTGTTCCGTTTGGGAAGTAGGAATAAATGACCTGGGGGTGCTATCCAGCTCTCTCCAGTTTGCTGAACTGTAGGTGGGACTGCGATTGGTAATTTTAGTCAAGAGTGTTGTTCTCCGGAGACTGCTATCAGAGTCTTCCTTTTTAAAGTCGTGTTTGGCTTTATGACAACAAGGGAAACAATGTGCAAAGTCCTGCAGTAGGTGACCACTGAAAATCATATAAATCCACGGGTTACAACAGCTGTTGAGACTGGCAAGGAGGGCAGAGAGGGTCACTGTTGGGTTATCAGAATCTAGAGCAGGGAAAGAGTGAAAGACTAATCAAATCACAATGTTGAACCAATTACTGCGTTATAGTATATTAAATAGCCTCGATCAATATAGTTCGTATAGGCTATCTTATATCAGTTGTAGCATCGGCATATATTGTTTATAACAATGCGTAATGGCTGTGCGCAATTGTATTTTCACAAAAGATTTTGCGCGCAATAGCATAGAATAGAACATGACTCGTATAATAGTCTGCCTACTGTAACTAGACCTACTGTACGCAATTTTTGAAGCACTCTTGTTAAATTACGTTTTACAGCACATTCGACTTTAAAGACGACCGCGCACCTGTGCGTAATTGTTGATAGACTGCGCGCTGTATCATACCAATTGTCAAGTTATTTTTTTCATATTGCAGACTATAGGCTATTACTAAGGTTACAACTTTTACATGCTTCTTTACTCACCGTCCCAATGGAAGTTCTCATCCCACACAGACCACATTTGAACGATAAAAAACGGCGCCCAGCAGACAATGTACGCTAAAACGATCACAAAAGTCATCTTCACGGTCCTCAGCTTGGCTCTTGATATGGTCGTAACGCTGCTGACTGAATTCTTCCCGATAAGCCCATTCTTTCCCCCGGCTCCGGCTCCGGCTCCGGCTCCCGTTTTCCTCGTTTTGTATTTGATGTTCTTCCAAATGCTGTGGCATATGAAACCGTAGCAGATCATCAGTATGGCCACGGGAACAAGGAAAATTCCCACCGTTATCCAAGTAATGTAAGCTTTGACGCCCCACGGCTCCACGAAATGGCCCCAGCAGTCGTAGACATCCGTGCCGACCTGGATTTCACTTAGGGAGAAGATAACGTACTGAGGCAAGCTGAGCACCAGGCTACACATCCAGGTGGACACAATCATGATGTAAGAGCGGCGGGTGGGTTGCTGGAGAGTCTTCAGTGGGTGGCAGATGGCTATGTAGCGGTCTAGGGTCATCATCACCATCATGTAGGTGGATGCGTACATGCCCGTCACCTGCAGGTGTTTGACGATCCGACACAGGAAGTCTGGCCCGTAAAAGCGGTAGGTGATTTTCCAGCATAGCTGCGGGAGCACCTGGAAAAACGCGACCACGAGATCGGCCAGACTGAGGTGTTTGATGAAAAGGTGCATCCTCGACGTCTTTTTCTTGGTGTTGTACATGGCCAGCAGGACACTTAGGTTACCGATTACAGCCACCACGAACGTGATGGTCAAGACGGTGATCTCCAGCTTGGCCACCTCCTCGTTTCTCGCAAACGGGTCACTCCCATTCGGGTGGACGGTGGAATTGGCACTGAGCCCCATCGCTGGCTCGTAAGTGGGACCTAAAATGAGAGACTTGTTGACTCCGTCCACGAGCCTCACGTGATCAGGAGTGTGCATGGCACTGCCGCGATGCGCGCGGCTGAACCAGCGCCAGGGCCAGGAAAATCTCGCTGAAGCGCTTGAACACTGTGAAGGAGAGCGACTGCGTGATCTAGTCTGTTTTAAAGCAGCGTCCCTTGCCTTTTAAACCCGTCTCACATTTCACACAGCGTGTGCGTAAAACGGATACAGTTGAACCCTCCCATAGGCGCGCAAACAGCCAGTGGCGAGGCATCACATCACCACTTCGTCAGCACAGTACATCCCGTTGGACATATAAAGATAACCTGCTTGTTTGGGAAGATAAACTAAATAAAAAAATTGAAATGCTAAATATTTAAATGTTTATTAAAGGAACTATGTGTGATATTATCTGCCACTAGATGTCACAAGCACCAGCATCTAAGCCCAAAACATATGTGGCCTCCCCCATAAACACATGCACACACACAGAATTACTACTGCAATCACCATTTCTGATTTTAATCAGGTATTTTTGTGCCATTTGTCACAGTTACAGTTCTAGGAAATCCAGAGAAGACCTCTCCTCCTATTTAGATACGAAAGGCTAGCTCCACCAAGAAGATGTTGGCAGACAACCAAAGGGGGGAGACAAGTCTGATGGCTAATACTAAGCATTTTCCCCAAAATATTTTGATCACAGATTGGAATACTGGCTTTGTTTTCATTCGCAGAGCATGTATTATTATTATTATAACCTATATTTTCCAGTACTTACTGATGAACCACTTACATATGCAACTACATGATAAAAGCTTTAGGCAATAACTTAATGAATAATGTTTGAATTTGAATTTGCCAGTTTGTCACTGTCATTGGCTCATACAGTTTTACAGCTTAGACCTAATGAAGCACAATTATATATAATGAGAGTACAATTTTTGCCATTTAGACAGACCTCATAGTTAAATGTTTTAAGTCTAAAGCTGGTTCTGAACATATTCACAACAGATGCAAAGCAGCTTTACCAGAAGGTTGGCTTACTGTAAACACAATTTGTTTTTCACTGCTCTTAACCATGCAGTCAATACACACATAAAAGGTAATCTCAGGGGGTCTGATGCTTTGCCAATAAATATCAGACTGAAAAGGCCCTTTGTGAATGGCCCATGTTAAAGACCAAATATAGCTTATAGAATTCTCCTTGCCAAGCAACATAATACTTGCATTAACAATAGGAGATGAAATGTCGGGCCACTGTGTGTGTGTCTGTATGAGATAGAGAGAGAGAGAGAGAGAGAAAGAGAGAGAGAGAGAGAGAGAGAGAGAGAGAGAGAGAGAGAGAGAGAGAG
>JAODUG010004371.1:0-10628 GCA_027564795.1 Aphredoderus sayanus
GATATAATCTCTCCACCTTGTCCTGTGTCTTCCCTGAGGCCTCCTCCCAGTTGGATGTGCCTGGAACACCTCCCTAGATGGTTTGGGCATCCTTAACAGATGTCCAAACCACCTCAACCAACTAGGTCTAATCAGCCTCAGGATAATCAGCCGGATTTTCATTGTATTTACACAGAATGGAAGCTTGTGCTCTGCATTGTTGATGGTATGGCGCATTTGACAGTTAAAGGGTTTTTGAACTTTGGAACTGTAGCATACAGTTTAACTGTTTAATAACTAATATAACGTAATGTACAGTGGGGTCAACTGCCACCAACATTAATTAAATACAGGGACAGGGACCAAACATAATATCACCTTTGAAGTAATATTGACTTAAATTATGTTAAATATCTTCTACAAGTTGTGTCTTTTTAAGTGGGGAGAACTGTATATGCTGCACCTATAGAGTGCACGCTGACTCAAGGGGATACATATTTTAGAATGGGGGGTTTCTTATTATGAAAGAATAAATAAAATACCCAAAGTATTCTCAGTGGCTTTACTGAAGGCCAACTGAAGAATGCAGCGCTATAGCCCACAACTTATATACCAGGTGATCGCGTGCCCAATGATGTACACTCAATAGAAGATTAATGGGGGTATCTCAATGCAAAATATACATAGGCCTATACACAAAATAACATATTTACAGCAGTCGCAATTACATGTGTATATACTGTGTGCCACATATACAGCATTAATAAGACCAGCAGGTTGTTTAAAGCCAAAGTAAGGTACTTCAAGGTTCTTGAACGTTGAAATATATGTTTAGAAGAATGACTACTGCCTCTGACCCCTGGGTAGAAGAATGTCAGTGAATGTTCGGTGTGGCAGAATGACAAATTGACTGTACATAGACTGTACATTTAGACACAGAGGGCACACAGAGGTCATTCATACTGGGAGAGAAAAGAGAGCTTCTCCGCTACGGGGGTTATCTGTCATTTGTGTTTATGGGACAGCAGACACGTCTTCTGTCCGCATATGTGTGTGTGTGTGTGTGTGTGCGTGTGTGTTTGTGAGCTGGTCCTTGTCAACATGTGGTGTGTGTTATTGCGATGGGTTACGGATGCGTGTGTGTATGTGTGTGGTACTTACAGCCTCCTGGTCCCTCTGTGTCTCCAGGAAAGAAGAAAACTCAACCAGACGCAATTTGGTGGTACCGATGGACCGACCTTGCCATGCTGGCTCCCTGTGTGTCTGGGCACCAGAGGGGGGCTCATAGCCTACACACACACACACACACACACACACAGTTTAACCTCATCCCGTACAGTGCAACATTGGCAGGGCCATCTAGTGTAATCATACTATTCAATAACATTAATGGATAGCAGTAATGCTAGCATTAGTCCTCGCTACACAAGGCAGAAACGCAGGCCCTTTGTTGGAGGCTCCTCGGCAGAACAAAGACCAACCGTGGCGAGGGAGATGTGCTGACATGACAAGGACACGACCAACAGAATTAGGATGATGTCCTGAGGTGAAACCCGTCAAGGGGACAGCTCTCAAACTCTTATCGGCATTTTTTTCAATTCTTCTTTTCCCCATGCCAAGCTGGTTCTGTTAATGTGTCAGTCGACTCTAGGCCAAGGACAAATCCCTTACATTATGGGCATTAAGGATTCTTATTCAGAATCATGTGTTTTTGTATTTCACGTACAATTTACAGTACAAACTTATATGTTGGTGGTTATTTATTTATTGTTCAGCCTTGGCAGAAGATACAGTACGCTTATAGTTAAGTCTTATCTAGTTCATTATACTTAGAATAGGTCACATTGTCTCGTACAGTGCACGGCTGGTTTTCAACCATGTGTGTGTGTGTGTGCGTGCGTGTGTGCGTGAGTGTGTGTGTGGGCGTGCATGCTCGTAGGCCAGAGATTATGCAGGTTTTCATTCTACCCATCTTGACACCTGCTTATTTCAATTCACGGGCACGTTCGTATTTTAAGGCGCGGTCACATGACGGGGGTTCTATTATGGGGGGGCATTAACAGCCGGCGGCAGAGGCAAGGCAGGCCAGATGAAGGCACGTCGCTCACAGCAGGCAAGCCTGTCCACGGGGGGGCGTGAGGGAAACGCTCACAGCTGCCGTGGGCCGCAAAGCAAATGCGTCAATTATGGACGTTTCTTTTTTTTCTTTTTTTGTACTTTTTGACCTGTTACATCCAGGGAGAAGCCGTTTGTAGCTCCCGACCCCCGATGAACAGCTTGTTCATGCAGCCCGACCAGTTATATTGGTTTGGAATGAATAACAAGGAATAAAGAAGAACGACGTGGTTTGTCCTAATGGAAGTTTTTCATTGCTATGGTGGCTTTTCCTATATTTACTTGTTTCAATGTCCTGTCCTAATATTAATCTTTTTATTTTAATTTTAACATGGAATATTTTAAACATATAAAAGTTATAATTCAACTTTCAGTCCAAAGCCACTTGCAGTAACCAGTAAGACTTTCACTATCAGCAGATAGGGGCATTTCGCCTATGCATACTTAGATGTAGGCCCATGTCCTGTCAGTTTGGACCAAACCATATTATTACACCTTATTGGTGTATGACCTGTTCATCTATTGACAAAGGCACTAATTGTAAGTAGCTAAAAGCGGCTGCTAAATGCGGTAAATTACATATTATAATGACATATTTGATGAAAACTGATAAAGACATACAGCAGGTTGTTACTTTTGTGTTTTTTTGTTTTTGTTATTTTGCACACCGACTGTCCTTTCACTCCTATTGGTACAATACTGTTTTCCCACTGTCCAGAGGACAATGTGACACAAACAAGGAATTAACCCTGACAGCCAATCAGCCAACAGTACTGGCTGAATTACAGTGAATGTCATTGAATATTTGCCCCCCTTGTGTGACCTGGAAAAGCACAGTATATCTCGGGGGCTCACACTGCGATGTAGCAATGTGTCAATGCTCCCCCGCGCCTCCCCCTTCCCAACCCCCAGCTGAGACGGTCTGCATGACAGGAGCAGACCAGGAGAGAAAGGACAGCCTGTTCATCGGAGAGAAAGGAGGTAATTGTACCGTCATCCCGCTCACCTGAGATGGTGGTGGTGCCCGTCGACTGAACAGGGTAGGCTTGCTGGGAGAACGGCTTGATGCTGGGTGATGAAGACAGTGGGGGAGATATGGAACCAAGCAGAGATGGGACGCATTAGACATTACCTAAATTGAACAACCGGCAGAGAATCTCCTCCTATCAGCAACAACAGGGCTGAAGAGGTCAAAGTGTCTCTGATTTAGCCGAAGCGCAATACACGGCCCATTTACTCTCATCACAAGACTGCGTAATGGGATTATCGCATGGGGTGCTGAAAAGTGTTGAAATTACTTTTGTTGGCGAAGGCTTAGTGTATGGTAGGTGTATGAATATGTGTGCCTCATATCCAGCCTTTTTGAGACAATACTAAATATCTCAGAATGTTTTGAAAATAAGCAGCAAATTAGACATCCTGTCCATTAGCCATTGGGGCTAATACACTATTACAACAACAGCAGCATAAGAGAGAACAACATTAATTAATAATTCTCTATTTATATATCATATCAGCTCTATCAACACAACTCCATTTTACTGCATACATATTTTTGTATGTATATTTATACTAGTTTATCTAAACCTATCCTTACTCATTCCGGCAAATACATAAATACTGTACATACATACATACACACAGTGCATACATACATACATACATTTTTAAATACAACATTACAAATGAGTGTAATTTGCTGTGAGAGGTGGAATAGGAAGGTGGAGACTTACTCCTCTGTGGTTGAGCTGGACTGACCCCCGGGAATCATTCCCTGCCACAACTTGGCAACACACACACACATGGACACACATACATTACATTAGTGCACAGGCCCTGAGTTGCACTTAACACAAGGAAATGTGCTCCAAACATCGATGTCACAACAAACCTAAAAACACCATCCCTATGAAATGTGATCTGTAATCTAGATTTACATGTATAATATATACACTAGAGAACACGAGCAGTACATAGCTGGAATGCATGTTGCTGTCCCTGTGTGCTTACCTGTGCGTTGCTAGGGAAACCGGCCCGGACTATGCCAGGCAGCAGCTTGCTGTGAATGGCCGTGGCTGAGACGATCTGCGCTGACGACATGGAGGAGATGCTCTGCAATGCCTTCTCCTTGGCACTCTGGTCCTGCACGGATTTGAAGGTTAACTTGTCATTTAATTCATGTAGCCTTTATTCTGCCCCATGGGCGTAAAGGTATTCACTCCCTGTTTGCTTTGCTACTATGGCCTGGCAGGCTCTCAGGTTTGACCATTGGACTTTAACATAACTCCCTTAAAAACCTCCAATCAGAGCTAATGGGTGGAGTCAGACATGTATGTCGACAATTAACACAAAATGACTGACATCAGAAATTATGTTATTCTAGAAATAGTAATTCTAAACATGTTAGAAATTGTAATACTAGGTTATAGACAGGCAAGCTAAATCAAGACAACAACACAAAAGCCTGGTAGCACTGAGCACAGATTAAAGCTCCCAGACGGTAAGCTCTAGTGTAGTGGCCTGCCTGTAGTGCTTATTCTTGACCTCTGTAAGGTCAAGAGGTCCATGTCTCCGCTCTGTGCCTCTAGACATAGGGGATACGACTGTTCACCTCCAGACAAATCAATACATCTTTGAAGCAATTTACTATCTAACAGCCAGCCAGCTAAAGTAGCGGTGATATATGGCGTCAGAAATGTGGCTCAAAACAGAGAAATATGAGGCAGCGTAAGCAGGAAGATGTAATTCTCTTCGTGTTGGCTCATACATTAGAAGAAGCCAGTATAATAAAGGGCAATTAGTCAGCTAATATCTGCATTAACTAATTTTAAGCAACAGTAAGGAAAAAGAGAAAGAAAGAAAGAAAGAATGAAGAGTATAGGACATAAAAGGAGAGCAGGAAGATGTAGAGAGCAAACACTAAACAGGACAAATAAGACCTCTAGGATGCCAGAGTCACCACGAGAGGCAACGGTCACTATGGAAACCCAACCAGGAAGTGGCGAAACACATAAACCGGATTACACTTGCACTCTTGTGTGCTCAGTGGTGAACAGCGGGGCGCAGACAAAAGAGACGTATTTCATGTCATACCTCAGCAGTAGATGATTCCATGCACTGCATTTTAGATATTTTGCAAGAGGGTGTATATTAATCAATAATAATCAATAATAATAATAATTAAGATTATTGCCCAGAAAATTAATGTGTGGTCTTTGATATCAGACATATGCCTTGGATATTTGGGCTCGGTTCTTTGTATCTCCGTGTGATGTTTGTCGGTTAAATCTTTCTGTCCGGGAGTCCGGGTGTTCGTTTTTGCCAGCTTTGAGGGACTGAAACTTAAAAGATTTGGACCATTTCTCCATTCTTTCTGTTTACTGGTCGAGGATAGAGCATTGGAGGTTCTGGGAGGTGTGTTGTGGATTAGGTTATTTAGTGCTTCTGTGGTGTCATCTCCGGGGTTCCTCTTAATGTGGTGGCATGGTGGTGCCTTGTTGTTGGGCTGGATCATGGGTAGGTGTGTGCCTTGGCCTGCAGTGTCTGGGGGTTTAGCTGGGGGGAGCTGGTCCATTTGTTCACCTGCGTTGTGTCTGTGTTCAGTGATGCGCCCCTGGTGCCACATCATTGGGGGTTTGGAGTATGTTGGTGTGTGGGCTCATTCCTTCAGTGTCTTCAGTTTTCCATTCTCTGACTGCGATTGAAGTGGTTGGGGAGCGGATCTGGGTCCCCAGGTGTTTCGGGGATAGTGGGAATGGGACTCCGGGTGTCTGTGCATGATTTTCCCTGGTGCTTGTTGGTGATTGGAGGTTTGAGTGTTACATAGGGTGTATTATTGTTATTTCCTTTTTTTAAGTATTGTTTTTAATGATTTTGTAGTGTGAAGCACTTTGTGTTACATGTATCTGTATGAAAAGTGCTATATAAATAAAGATTGATTGATTGATTCAGCCCTGACACGGCCCCAAGTCTTACCTTTAATTTGGAGTGAAACTCTCTACTTTTTCTTCTTGCTAGGACCTGGATGTGACTGGACACCTACAGAGGAGAGGAGAGGAAATAAAGGAGATGTGGGCATAGGACAGAAGAAAGGAGAGGAATCAGGAGGAGGCGAGTTAAGATAAGCAAAGGAGGGAGTAATATGGGGGGGGGGGGTCAGAGAGGGAGGTGAGAGGAGGTGGAAATGAGCAGGGTTGAAAAAAAAGAAGAGGAAGGACCAAACAGTAAGTTGCCATGGTAATGAAAGGGCTCCTACCACACTTGGAAACCACAAACACACACATTATCGTGCTGACTACAGTGTACAGGCCAATTTGAACAAGATGGAAGCACTGACATTTTCAATGTAACTACTTACTCCTGAGTCATGTCAGAAAATATTATTTTATAAGGTAAAATATACCTGTATATAATTAAAAATATAGTCCCCATATATTAATCATTTTTAAATATTACATATTTGTTTTAGTTTGCTTTCAGTTTGCCGCGAACGTTTGCAAACACAAAGAAAAGGTCTGAAGAGGTAGTTCTTGGCGAACACACATTGACACTGGACGGGAGGTGACAGTTTAAATGTAATTATTTTGGAATGTTTACACAAAACATTAATATTTCAAGTTCAAAGCAAACATGCTTGCCTCTAACGTTCGCCACAGTTCGCTAAATTTGAACGCACCTCAGGGCTCTGACTTTCATTCCCTTGTGCTAATAACAGACTTCATGTCATGGTGTAAAGTCACAATTATTTCATACCCCTTCAAAAGTGTTACCAATAGATAGTATACCAATATATATTCTATACAGCATTATATAATATACATAATTATTCTCCATTCATTGAAAGAGTCATAATTCTTAAATCATATTTAAATCAACAAGTTTTGTTTTGAATTTGGAATAAATTCACTTTTATTTTGGATGATTCATAAATATATGTCCTGTCCCAAGCTTGATTACTTTTAAATGAAATCCTACATTCCATAATATTGTTGAGGTATTGATATTCTTTAAAATAACAAACAACTTTTTGTCATTTTTCAAAGAATGACGAATTCCACTGAAATGAACTTGGATGCTATCAAGACTGAAGTTATACAGCAACGCTTATGTGTTTGTGGTATGTTTTCACATCTTTCGCTTTTTCACCAGCAATATCTGTCCAGGAAGCATTGCCTGCACCTGGGCCATGACAGCCAGACCTCCAGAGCCAATGGCTGGGTAGACTTCCCAGTCAGCAGTCAAACATCCACAAGCATAACGAATAACTCTACTGGCTCCTCGGGACTGGTTACAAATACGGTCAACTACAGGCCGTGGATGTCACCATGCCAGGGATGGGAGCAACGGCATGGGTTCCCTGCGACACAGGCCCCGCAAGCAGGTGTTTTTCACCAGCAGGTGTTTACCCCCTCACAGGGTGTGGTGCTCGACACTGCCTCTCAGGTGTACTCTCAGCATCAGAGAGGGTACGGCCAGACTCAGCTACTGCATTTCACCAGAGAGGCTGGATACCTGGCCGCTGAGACCACACAACGCTCCAGTTCGCACGGAAGGGCTCTGGTGTGGAACAACAATGGAGGGCTGGCCGGGACATTTCAGCAGAACACAGCCGCTCCCGTCTGGGAAGTCCCCGCGCAGGACAGAGATGGAAGCCGACCGCCCCAGCAGCTGATCCAAAGCAGGAGCCGCCTCATGGCCATTCAAGCCGGCGCTGTCTCCGCCACGGGGTGCCAGGTGTTAGCTGTACCCGCACCCCACCGGGATGCTCTCCAAAGCCATCGGGTTGTGCCAAAGATGAGGCGCGGCGGCCAGACGAACCGACGGATCGACCTGGCCGGAGGGGTCACTGTCAAACCGAAGGCGAGTCCAGGGCCCATCGCTATTGATCGCAACTCACACAGCAGCGTGGGGGGCATTCCCAGCACCACTGCCAAGCCTGCAGGTCAGTATATCCACCGCAGCATGGGTGCCAACCTCTGCTTTTGTGTGAGACATTACATTACACTGAATGGGGTCATGTTCAATAGAAACCAATCTAAAACGTGCGACCATTATATAACTGCAATATACTGTACTGACATACACATTTAGAAGCGAATACGTTCCTAGATGTTTATTCCTTTTATCTTTTCATTATATAAAAATAATACATTTATATATAATAACGATTGATAAAATAATAATATATAATACATAATATTTTTACCCATCTATATTTCTGCAGGAAACCGGTGGTCGCAGACAAGAAGTAAAATGGGTGACATCATTCGTCCTCAAAGACGTGCCGTCTGTAAATGCCCCTTTTGCAAGGATAGAAAGCTCGGGTATGTCCTCAATATGACCATACAGAACTGTGTTTAGGTGCCATTTGGATTAGGTGTCATATGCATGCGTGTATGTATGTGATACATGATCCCATTCTAGTATATTCTTGCTGCCGAACATCAAACAAAAACTCTTTCTACAAGTAATTCCAGTCACCCGAGTGAGCAGAAACGGCACATTTGTCACATCGCCGGGTGTAGCAAGATCTACCGCCGGGTGTCGCACCTGAATATTCACCTCCGTGGACACCGGGGGGAGTACCCCTTCGTCTGCAGTTGGATGTCCTGTGGCAAGCGCTTCGGGCGTTCAGACATGCTCCAGCGCCACACGAGGACCCACACAGGTGAGGTTCCAGGAGACACTAACCGCCTTACACACCCACAATCTGTGCCACAGACCGGATACTGGGCACCAGGTGAACTTGTGTCTGACCTCATTCAAATAGAGTGCACAATCAGTGATGTCCTATTCAAGGATCCTGCATTGAATTATGATAACTGATAGTTAACATATATTCGTGAAACCAACTGTGAAAACTCTTCTCTTTAGCTGACGTAAGGAATTCAGCTCAGTTAAACTGTTTTGTTCCATCTTGTGTTACGTTTCTAACATTTAGCAACACAACATAAACATACCCTGGGAATTATATTTTTATACGGAAGCTTAAATGTGTACAAGTGTCCTCTTTGTGACATTATATTTCATTTCAGGTAATGATTTTTTATTGAAATAATTGTTTATAAGACTTTGTAAGACCTTTTTTTACTTTTTTCAGTGACTTGAAAGAGCAATACCACATTGCGGTATCAATTGATGAGGATATGCCATGTTAGTTTTATCGTTGCGTCTTTATGACTGCCCATAAAGATAAGCATGGATGTTGCATTTCGGTGTAATGAAAATCTGACGTTTCAGAGCTATTTAAAGTAGACATTCTACATGATGGACATGTTTAAAACATTTTTGGCCAGGCATTCTTTCACTTTATATAATTATTTTTTATTTATTCAGTTCCTAAGCAAAGCATAATGCAACAGATTGTCACTGCACAGCTGGAGCTTGTGTTATTATTGTGATATATCAATAATAACACATACAGTAAATGCATGTAAATCATTAAATACATACAATAAATGCATGTAAATCATTTTATGATTACAACAGTTTAGCATGATGCTTTACAATCTCGCCATCTGCAAACATATCCACACTGACCACATGGTGGTGCTATGACGACCACGTTTATATCTGGTGACCCGCTTGACCTACCTAGACATGAAATTTAACACATGCACTCATGGATGTGTGAATCTAGCTAAGCTTTAAAGCATTGGTCAGTTTCAATACATAATCTGTAACATGCATTACACAACTGGGCAACTGTGTGCATCACCTCTCAATGTGCCTTCCTACTGTAGTGTGAGAGAGTGTTCTTGTTCATCTAGTTTAGCATTACCAAAGTATTTAGATCTTGTAGGCTTTGTGTGTTATTTATGTTTTATAGACGTTTTATATGTACGCAAACAGACAGAAGTGGTTCATTTTATATAGTTGACAACATGCGCTGAACTATACAGTTAGTCTCCAGTAATGTAACCAGTGTCTTTTGAATGCCCTTTCCTTCATTTAGATGAGAAGACATATTTCTGCCTTGTGTGCTCAAAGGGCTTCGGGCGCAAAGATCACCTTTCCAAACACACGAAGACCCATTTCAATTAGAAAGTGAACACTGCAATGGCAGGCAATTACCAAGCATGAATATATTGTTGTGGAAACATCTCTGCACACCTTAGTGAGATCAGCCAGCAGTGGAATTAATGTTCTGTGAATGTCTCTTAGCTAGATCCAATGGTTAATATTGTAATACAGTATGCAATAAAGTGCACACAGCTGCCTTTCTTAAATGCTGCCATGTAAGTCACTGGTTAATTTTTATTTAAAAAAGCCATAGTTTGGATGTGTTTCTTTACCTGTTTCCTCGTTCGCGTCTTGCCTGTGCGGAGTTTGATGTATCTTGCTATCAACTCATTACGACCTGCAAGGTATAAATAAATAAATAACATCAGACATACTCTTTGTGACATATTTCCTCCACACACTCTCTCTCTGTCACACTCATAAACACACACACACACACACACACACACACACACACACACACGCACACACGCACACACACACACACACACACACACACACACACACACACA
>JAODUG010004373.1:0-10626 GCA_027564795.1 Aphredoderus sayanus
CATATGATGTGCACTGCTGGCACAACAAGGTGTGAGTTTGAAACCCGAGGACAACAGGAGGGTTAAAAGGCAGGAAATAACACAAATACATAAAGAAACAATTGCTTAAGAAATAAATACATACAGCAATCAGATGGCGCTAATGTCCTTGTAAGGACATTACAAGGGATATACAGTATATATATTACAATGCATGGACATTAATTATACTGTATATCTAATCAAGTGACGTGGTAAACACCTATGATAGAAATTAGATAAAAAGATGTTGGTCTAAGATATTCACAAAAAGTGAGAGTCATTATGAACTTGGACAGCCAGGAAGTTCAAGCAGTGTTGAATATATCAGTTACTGTAGGTGTAGTTACAGTGGCGTACACTTTACTGATTAAATCGATAGACTCTTTGACAGAGTTGCTAAACCCAGACATCAGAATGACTGACAGGGGTGAGCCCATGTTCTACTCTAACAGCCATGCTCAGCCCAATTATCCGCTACTTGGAAGGACACAAACTGTTAGCACGTCCCCAAAAGCAGGCCATCCATATGCTTATGGTCATACAGTATGTAGTTTTGGAGGTGCCTTTAGATGAGGACAGCCAAATCAGGCACCCGGAGGATGTGATGCATAGATGAACAGAATGCATAATGCCATGACACTTGCAATTGTGCCCTGGAAATACCCCAGATGGCTTTTGTACATTATCCTCAATATGAACACTGTGTTCACTTTTCTTCTCTCATGTCGGCCTTTCTCAAAACTGCCTCCATGCGTTTTCTCCTTTCTTATTCCTTTCTGGACCATAAATCTTTTTGCTTCTCTAAGTGGATCCCGGGCGCATGTCCCAGCTACAGTGACTTTCTGCCGGGGTATTTAAGTCTTTTTGCTCATTTATCAAGCTGTGATACGTCCATTTTGACTTAACAGAGGCCTCCTTCATATTTATGAAATCCTAATATGATGCACAGTGGTCATCTATTCTATTCTGTAAACATGTCTCCCACTATGACGACATTTATACCCATAGACTTCTTATAGTTGGCAAATACTCTGACTTTCCCTGCATTCCACAGCCATTTTCTTTTCTTGTGTTGAAAAGGTAAAACTTTACGGGGAACAACATCATCTATTGATATCAAATGTGAATTGGCCTCTCCTTGACATTTCAAAAAAAGCATTTTTCTAACACATCTACAAGCTGGTTGAAGCTTGTAGATGTAAAGGTGAACATCTGAATCCTCAGGGCATTGCCTCTGAAATGTTCCAGATACAGTATGTTGTCTCATCAAATTCTGTATATTCTAAATTAATTTCTTAAAAAAGTAACAAAGTATAGGTAGTTGCATTAGTTGTACTAATAAGTTGCATTAGTTGTACTTGTAAGACAAGTTAACCAAGGTCCCTTTCATATCTGCAGTTCACTTTTATTAATCATAAAGAAGCATTTTTAGAATAGCTGAATCTAGCCACACACCCCAGTGACGTTCCAAGGACATTTTCTCTATCTGAGCACAAGGGCAGTCAACTCCAGAAGAAAACGTCACTGAAGTACAGAGGCATTAGCTCATGTGTTTGTCAAACCAAAGGCATTTGCTCGTTCACAAAGGAGAAGTAGTGATAGACAGGTATACTCACTGGTCGACCTCGCCTTTAAACCCAAGACAGGCCAGAATCCCCCGACCTCAGGTTCAGATAGAGGCCTTACTCGGCTTTACAAATCAAGCAGGAGGGAGAACAAGAGAGAGGCACTGCTTGAACAATGAACCTTTTTTCCCCCTCCGCATGTGTACATGCAGCATTAACAACATCTCAACGGCTAAGCAGACGTTACATTGAGAGTGCTGAGCTGGCTTTTTGGCAGGCTACCAGGTATCTGTTCTGGATTGAGTTTACATGAAGTTGAGGGGGGGTTGCAAACATGAGGCTGTGTGGGACAGCGTTTACGCTTGAGAAAGGCACAATGGAAATGGTCTTGCACTCATTACAGCGGCAAGTGCGCAGATTGTGCTCTTGCCACATACACAAAGTTTTGTGTGCACTACAATTACAGCCTCTTTTTGGTGCATACAGTGTACATTTACACCCTCACACATAGCTACCCACACAAATACATGGTGAACAAGCACACATAAACATTACATTTGGCCCTTCAGCACAATTTGAAGTGAGTGGTTCTCAAAGAAAGCCCACGGGGTAAACATTTGTTTAGCAGAGTCAATATTTGCTAGTTGTGAGGTCTTTATTTTCGGCAGTCCTGGCACTGCTAAGGCCAGGACCTGAACCCTCTCTTGGTCTGAAATGGGTTTCTGCTTACCTCTGTTGTGACTCCAATCAAAAACAGAAACAGGACGTTGTTTTAAACAATGGAGTTTTTTGTTGTGCAGTTTTACATGTACACACCTACACACTTTGTGTTTGCCTCTCTGAACAAATGCAGATCAAGTTGGGAGATTGTCACCTGGCAACTTCAGTTCAACAGCGCCACTAATGTTATGTGGAGTGCGAAACTGCCAGGAAGAGGGTTTGCACGCTTGAGCCATTACAACCCCTACAAAGTTTCCGTCCAATAGCTGTTTGTGAAATACATCAGATGTGTTATCATTGGCTCCAGACACGTGGGACTCAGATGACAAATTGGTTGAAATACAGTTAGACAATCAGATGACTACAAATTGAACACATACACACACACACGAATTCAGTTTGCGAACTTGGACCATTAATGGACTGTCTAGAGCAAACTGTGGGACAATAGGCATTTTTCCGATACGTCAACGGAACTTCTGACAGTAGGGATTTAACAATTAAAGATATCTTGGCAGTTTTATCCTGAATGAATCAATATCTTTCAAGTTCATCACAATTTCCCATAGTGCTGGCTCAGCATTGGAACTGTGATGATGTAATTACAAGCACAGTAGTCCGGGTGATTTGACCAGGGGCACATTTAGTATGTCACAACTTCCTGAATTTAATAGCCATAACTTTAATGCCGTCACCTTACCTCTTGAAGGCAATTGGCTCACATCGCCTTACAAGTGCACAGCGGTTTACCTTATACAGACTTTTGACTGTTGAAGGATGAGGAGATTTTCCAAACATCATGCGAAAGTGAGGCTGTAATAAGTCATGCTACATGTTGTCATAAAGTATGATGTCATGCGCGGCATGCCGACTGCCAGCAGAGCACAAGAGAATAATTTGCTATGACAAAAAAACAAATGCGCTGCTGTCAGCTCGAGTCATTTTTTTAAGCGTGACGACACGGTGTTGATACACATATTCACTGTAATTACTAAAAGTCAACACCGTTTCTATCCAAGAATTTAACTGGATTGTGCCAATGCAGAACAATGCGCCTGACTGTATATGGCAGTTACAACAAGGCACTGGATCACAGGAAGTTGTTGAGACTAATGTTTCGATTATCTTCCTTGAGAGGAAGAAGAGCTGATCAAATCATACAAAACAAAGGCCTGACCGTAGCTTCTCGTCTCTTAGACTCTTCCCTGTCTTTATTCTATCTGTCCTTGCTTTGCCTTTTTTCACATTTCCGCTCTCTCTCTCTCTCTCTCTCTCTCTCTCTCTCTCTCTCTCCTCTGTAATTATGTCTGGTGCCATTGCTTCCTTTGTTTTTACCCTTCTCTCGAGAGCAGGTCTCTGTATCTGTGAGGCAGGGTGTGTCCAGTTGGTCTTCTGAGGAGTTGGCCCGTGGCTACAGCTACAACACCTCGTCTTAGTTCTAAATTGTCCATTGCAATTACTTTGCTTCATTTGTTACCTGGGCGGTAAGTGGGTTACAGTAGTCACGATCGTAACTATATTCTGAGTGCTTGAATCGGGTTAAGGGGCATCACAGGGTGTTCTGGCATCTGCATGAAGCTAAAGCAAGCCAAATGAAAAGCTACCACGGCTGCAATGTGCGTGTACACCCACCCACACACACACACACACACACACACACACACACACACACACACACACACACACACAGACGTGAGATCCTCTTGAACTCTACTGTAGGGCATGAGCAACAAATAATGTGATTGTTTAAAAACAAACCCGTTTTGAATTTGATTGCTACCAGCTCTGCAGTGGTAGAGTCAATACTTGTTCCACTTACCACTCCTGAGAACAACAATGGTGTTAACTTGCTATGAAGCTCACAGCTGCTTAGAACTTTTGGCACAATCTTACAGGCACAGTCTTGCTGATATAGGATTTTGATGTTTCATCAGGTTTCAGACTGATGCAGAGCATATTATTGTGTACTTGCAAAATCAGGATGGTTTTACCAGGCTATTAGATTCAATCAGTTAACATTCCAGATATATTACAGTTATATCTGCCCTATCTCCTCAATTTCCCAATCTGTCATCACAGCTCATTCTGACTCTCATTTATGTGTCTCAGCATTCTCTTTTTACAAATATATTTTTGGCCCATCGTGTCTGTCATGGGGAGAGGGAGAGAACAAGCATAAGTTCAGTTTTCTACCGAAACAAAGGCATCATTGGGTTTTTATGTCACGCTGGTTTTTATGGGCCATGACACAATGGCGAAAAGGTGAAAGTCTAAAAGTTAAAAGTAAAGCTCAAGTGTAAACGTTAATAGTGACTTATGAATCCCACAAATGTGATTTAGTCATAAAACATTAACTTTTTCTCATTTTTGATGTTTATACAATACCAATGGTAACCACATTCTACTTACGAATTGCTTTCAAATCCCAATGAGATTACACATCACAGTACCACCTTGACATGTACATATATAGTACATGTAAAGTACACATTGCAGTAAAACATCTTATTTTGTCTCCTATCCATCTCTGAGAACAGGGACTTTGATGTTCTTTATGTTCCTTTAAGATGGACTATATTTCAAGTTTCATTCTTGATGGCTGCTCTTTGGTGTTAAGACATCTGCATGAAGGCGTCTGGGGGGTGGGGGTGACATTGACACAAGGCAGCAAGCTTCTTGAGGTTGGATGGGTCTGAACCATGACTGCTCCCCCACAGCATGCCTGCAGTCAATTTCTAGGCAATGTATTTAATGGCTTGTCTGTCTACTTCATGACAGGTCATTAGTGTCTTTATATGTCTGTAATAATAGGCTATTTGTTATCATTAGGTATGTGGATGATGTGGAATGCTCCAGATGGAATGCTGTTAAGTGGGACCATAACGTTTGAATGGAAAAATTCTGGACCAGGGCCCATTTGTGGTATATTCTAAAGGCTCTATTAACCCTCGTAATGTACTCTGATTGGGTATGATTTGTGTGTTTTTCAATTGGCATTGCTGTGTGTATTTATTTATTAATTAATTATTTCTTTATGTATTTATGTTTTTTGTGGCTTTTAACCCTCCTGTTGTCCTCGGGTTTCAAACACACACCTTGTAGTGCCAGCAGTGCACATAATATGTGTGTGTAAGCTGTACAATTAGGTTTAGCGCCTTCTATCTGCCTCATAATGACCCAGAGGACATTACGAGGGTTAAGGATGTAGCTGTACCAAGATTTTATTGACTATGATTAATTGTTTTATTTATCTAGATTCAGTTCTTTGCTGGTGATGTGACTACATTTCAGAAGCAAAGGACTCTATAATGTGTTGATGTTATGCAATATTTGTATGCCATAGATGTGTGAAAAATAACAAAATTAACCAATCAACACAACAAAACAGAAATATGTATTGCCTATGCATATGGTATGAACCCACATTTCAATGGCAGCAAAGGATATCATTGTGATGTACTGTATGTGTATGTCTTCGAATTACAGTCACAAGAGAAAAGAGGAGCTACACTTGTTAGCCATGTGTGCTGTTCTCTCTTTATTTTCTGACTAATTTCATGCAGAAAAGCAAGATTTTTGCAGTGAAAACCTCTTTAGAAAATTCTTGTAAAGACTGCAACTAATTCAAATAAGTTTAGACTGAATCCTACACTTCCTTATGTGCTCATGTGGTTTAGCACATTGGGAAGTGTCTCTGCTTACAATGGTCTGGACTGTTTGCTTGGGTGTGCACTGTTAACACAGATGAGGTGAAGCATTCTACATAAGACAATACTTACAAACGCATTTTGCACTGATAAACACATTTGTCCATGTAGGTTCACCAATACATGGTTGCAGCTGGTGTAGCAAGTAAAGAATCAGCCAAGTCATGCTCCAACACACTGTCAGCTAATCATCAGTAATTAATCACAAAAGAAACTGTCCCAACTAGAATTCCAGCATTTCTAAACGCTCAACAAGCACGACAGGTGAACAGGTGGAACTCTGCACTGATGTTGTAATGGTTTAATTCTGAACACAACCACAAATCACAGTCTATAGCATCATACACACATTATGTCAGTAATGAATACAATTCAGTAGATGTCGATGACGGCATGTCCCTTCTGGACTAGCAAGAAAAAACAAGTGGTTCTTTTCACATGGAAGAAAACTGTAATTACTGCATATAACTCTTAGCAAATATATGGCCTAGTAGGTTGGTAGGGCACCCCCACAATTCAGTGTCAGGTACTGTATATTGTATTGCCAATAACACAAAAGTAAGATATATTTCTATCAGTTTAAAATGTATTTACATATTACAAGTTGGGTTGTTTTCTTTATTAGGGACCAGTTTACAAAGCTGGTCATTTCTATTGCAATATCTGATAAGTTTAATGTAAAACAAAATTCTATAAATGTTAGAATTACAGGCTTGTATTGTCATACTGCCTGAAGTTTGAGCATCAAAGTCACCTTGTGTTGCTTGAGCCAAAGTATTCATGTGAGGAGAGCAGTGACACCATTCTCAAGTTCACACAGTGTTAACTTTGACCCTTGTCCTTGTTGATGCTAACCCTTCAAAGCGCAACCTCTGATTTCATTGCATGAGACAAAGTTCAAGAGAAATGTATTTCATGTCTCTCAGAATTCCCAGAACTGTCCAATACAATGTTGAAATCCTACACTGAAAAAGGTATTATTTTCATTCGCCGGCTCTCTACTTCAAAGCACGCTGCTAAGATATGATGAAACATGAGATGCGAGCATGATGCAGGGTGTCTGTGAGTGTAAATTATGGATGTGCATCTGTGCTAGAAATTGTGTATATGAAATGTTATGGATGGGGAGGAAAACAATCAGTACACTAGGCCTGGCACCGACAAGTTTACTTGTGTCACGTATACTGTATTGTATACACACACACACAAGACAAGGTTTGGGGATCACTGTCTATGTCATGTCTATGTCACAGGCTCTCCAAGTCATTTTTGCATCACTCCTCCAGGTGTTTACATCTCAGCTTGTATTCCTCCACAGTCTAAGGATCACATTTCTGCCGTGCTCAAGTGGTTTTGGAGCAGAGTAGCATCAGCTTACAACTATTCAGACAGAGCAGTGGCTTGGCGTTTCTGCATGAGTCACAGCTAGATAGTGCTTCTGGATGTTCCATGCACTGGTGTTTAGTCTTCCCAAACCGGGGCCAGCAGTACAGTGTACAATTTAGGACATCCTCACTCCTCAGACTACAGCAGCCATAACTTTTCCTATATAACTTAAGTTTCAAAGGAGTGTGTGCATATATCATTTGTTTTGTAAGAAAATCATCATTCACCATGTAAGTTAAATATGTTTCCAGGGTTTTCCATTGATGTCCGTATACATATATTGAGATACTACGGAGAACACAGGTTTCAAAAACCTTTGTCTAAAGTTATCTAGATGTTAACACATGAAATTGTGTGTTCATTACATATACTGTACAGTAAATACTGTGTGTTTATTATATATATATATATGGCCTATCTTTTTATTACCAAACGTGGCACTGAAGAAGTACATGTGCAAACAAGTATATTATTGATTACAAGTTAACTTGCTAATGTAGTTTCACAGATACTTAAAATGTGAGAAAGTTGTTTCCCAGTCTAACACTACATGTCTGCCGACAGGTGACCTGTGTCAGTGTTTTTGTTGTGAACAGGTTACACTTTTAGCAACAGACATGACTAAGGCTTCAACCATGCTTTTCTGACAGAGTCGACAGAGAAGAGAGAGAGAGGGGCAAATAGTCGAATATTCCATCTTGTTTTGCCAGTGTTTACCGATTTGCGTCCCGAGGCTTCTTGTCAGCGACTCTGCACCCAAGGCAGACAGACGAGTTCAATGTATGACAGCGGAGACGAAAGAGGGTGGGGGCTGGACATCACCCAGCAACCGCAGGTATTTCTATTAATATCCTCCAATGGTGTCGCTATAGGGCGAGGGCGGGTGAACAGTGGAGACATGTCAGCCATTGTTTGGTCTGTCTCCTAGTGGGTTTCAGGGAATGTGGTGTTCAAGAATCAGCTGAAGGCAAGAAACACAGCGTTGTTACTAAGTAAAATCATGTGGTCTGAGACAGTCTATTTATATAACTAAACTGGTCCTGGGATATAAAAGTATCACTTTTATATCCCACTTGTATATACACTTTTATAACACAACCATTTATTCCATCAACATTAAATATCAGATTGATTGATCATTAACTTGATTACCTATATGCAAAATATAAATTAACCTTAAATCTTAACCTCATCTAAACATTTGCTTTAGCACTAGCATTAGCATTCTAAATGTAAAAATAGATACATGTGCAAGAACTGTTGCCATGCAAATGGAAAAACATAATAAAGAATGCATTTCTATCTACAGTAGATTTATAACCAAAGATTTTTGGTTAGCAATGTCATCATTATTTTTATCACCAGGGTTTATAGTGTATAGTTCTCCCCTCACATCTTTAATATACATACACTTATCAACTCTAACTACACAGCTGAACATGCTGTCATGCTTTATAGCGCAATACACTCCCTGCTAATTATATCGACAACCTTTCATTTGGTGGTGGTTTAGGTGACTGAAGCAGACATGAGCACTGTGAGTCAACTGTTTCAATTAGAAACTAAAACTGCATACATACAGAGCTTTGCATTCGTAGGGCCATACGTCACTGGAGTATGTTGCTGTATAAACCTTAAAGGGAGCTGTTTCACTAGGGCCATTTGCTTCAGATGTGCAAGTAGCAGCTGCTGTTGAGGTTAGTCCCACTGTCAAGAGTTTACAACAAAAGTCAGAAGAGCGATCTAACCGCTGAGTTTAGATTAGCACTGTAGTACGTCGCTCTTCAACAGAAAAACATAGGATGAGTCCCAAGCTCATGTAAAGTATGTATATGGCCCAGTGTTCTATTCTCGTAGCTGGTCTTTATGAAAGCATAACAAAGCCCTGTGACAGGCTGTATGTTTCGTCTGGGCACATTGTTTATTCAACCACAGGGAAGCTGAGACACAGGCAAAAGTCAGCATTATAAGTCTATAACAGTATATTAAAGACAGCATTTTTTTGTGCATGTATAAACTGGCACCTCCATATTTTAATACAGAATCTGCTATTTAAAGAGAAAAGAGTTTAGCCGAAGCTAATGAAATTCCTTAAATTTTAATTGAATGAAATTGTAATTGTGAAAACGTGTGGATGCGTCCATTTAACTGTAGGATTGTAGGTTGGACATTAATAACCTGACATTCCAGAGGGTTAATACTAAATAATAATTAATTAATTATTCATTATTAACCAAATGTTAGCCTAATTATTTTGACTCAAGAACAACGGGAGGAAGAACCCGGAAAATAACTCTTCTCTAACCTAACCCTAGAGTGACAGGAGGGTTAGAAATACAGGACCTGCCATTGTTTTTTTCCAAGTCTCTTTTGCTATGTCACACTTACACCTTGGACCGTAGTTACCAGTACGGTGCTGATTAGTCACATTTTAGATACCGGACAGAATTTAAAGGATTACGTGCCTCTCTAGACTAATTCTTCTGCTGTCAAACTAAAGCTCATAAGATCAGAATGGTCTTGCGAGTCTAGGACATTAAGGCCTCATGCTGACATTTGGCAAGAAATAATTAGTGGTATGTGACACTTCTGACCATTCTTCACTGACTTTACTGTACATTGTTTCTTAAAATCCCTACACTGTACTGTAGTTATATGGTACTACTGTATAGATCCATATAAGCTTTTCGGAATTTTTAAATCCTCCTGAACCTTTCTTACACTGATCTGTCATTTTAAGTATTTTATGAATATAACCTCCTGGGGCACAATAAAAGCTTATCTTACACTAAAGTGTATACCTAATGTATCCCCAAAACTGATAAACATATTCTCTGTTGATGGATAAAGTTACATTTTACAGTTGTTGCAAAATGCATGCTCAGCATTTCAGATACATAGACAAATATTAATGGAAATGTATTAAAAAAAAAAATTCTAGTTTATCACA
Organism: Aphredoderus sayanus; assembly: GCA_027564795.1. Lineage (NCBI taxonomy): Eukaryota > Metazoa > Chordata > Actinopteri > Percopsiformes > Aphredoderidae > Aphredoderus > Aphredoderus sayanus. The sequence goes on from JAODUG010004373.1 coordinate 10,350, forward strand.
TACTGTAAAAAACTGATTGTTTGCTACAGTTAAAAGTCAAGGGTTTCTTGTCTAAAATGATTTAACCCTTCTGTCGCCTTAGGGTTAGAAGTAGGTTAGAGAAGAGGTTAATCCTCCCTTTGTCCTTGGGTCAAATGTTTAGGTTAAAATTAGGTTAATAATAAATAATTATTTTATTATTTAGTATTAACCTTCCTGTTGTCCTAGGGTTGAACCTTTTGCAGGTCATTTTGACCACAATGAATTGGCTATTACGCCTCCAATTTTGTATTTTATA
>JAODUG010004374.1:0-10625 GCA_027564795.1 Aphredoderus sayanus
TGAGACTGTAATGTAATTAAGGGCTATACAAATATAATTGACTTGACTTGAATTATTATCCTATTTTGTTGTTTTTTATTTTTCGAACAGGGACTCAAAGCTAAGTGACACACACACACACACACACACACACACTAGACAGGAGGGCAAATGTGTGCCCTCCTGGAAAGAGCATGCGGGAAGGAAAATGTGAATAGGATTAAAATGGTTCTCTTTATAATGTCTGGACACTCTTTCATACAATCATAACATAAATGTACACACACACACACGTGTATACACAAACAACTGTTAACACCTACTATGGAACAGGTACAAGAGACCCACTACATGAGCTACAGTATTCTACAGCGATGAGCATCCTGGATGAGGCGTGGCAGGAGAGATGGGTGAAATAACAGGGTGGAGGCATGCAGACAGGCCAACTGGTCGACAATACCACCACAGGCAGCGGTACATTTCCCACAGAGATAGAGCCAGCGTTTATCACAGCGGGGTCCGTGTGTTTATGAGTCCATTACCCACCCTGTCTCCTCTGCTTAATTGTGTGCTCACATGCTTGGGGTCGATAATGCTCACCGCCTGTGACCAGGATGGAAAGCCTGTGTGTGTGTGTGTGTGTCCAGTGCACACTGTTCAGGGACACCAAGGCAACTTGTCATCAGTGCAGCGAGAGCAGTGGCCTTGCTTCTTTGTACAAATGGCTCTTTTATGATGTGTGTTGTCAGGAAACGAAGGCAGAGAGGGACTTTTTGGTAAGGAAACAGCCTGTGGCCAGTCTGGCTGGCTTGTGATTTAGCATGGGCGAGTCAGGCTGCTGGCTCTGGCCACGTTCCCTTAAAGAGCAACAGTGACTGGGGGGCACAGCACAGGGTTGACGGCAGGAGCGACAGATGTGACTGCAGGCTGAGAGACGGACGACTTGACACACACTTCATAAACAACGAAAGGGGCGAGTCACACACGCACACACACGCACACACACGCACACACACGCACACACACACACGCACACACGCACACACACAAAACGGCGGGCTTTTACCTTTCCCTTGGTCCCGGAACAGCACAGGCAGGCGTGGCGGGAAAAAAACGACAAAGTGAGCAAGGAATGAAGGAAGGAAGGAAGGAAGGAAGGAAGGAAGGAAGGAAAGTAAAAACAGCAATGAGTGATGGGAGACAGGACAAGAGGAAGGGAGGAGGAGCGGGAGAAAGGGAAATAGGAAGAAAGGCAACATGGCATCATGAAGGAAGGGTGAATTAACATAGGGGAATATTTGATGAGTGCAAAACAAAAGACAAAGGGGGTGAGCAGAACAAAGAGTGTTAGCTGTTAATACACAGAATATACAAGGCTAAGTCAGCTTGCTGCCCCTCTCTCTCTCTACCTCTCTCACACACACACACACACATTGCTGTTTCACCTCAATCACCCTTCAAAAGCTGTACACGTGGGTATGCATATGTGTGTGTGTGTGAGTGTGAGTGTGTGTGTAGAAGGTCAGCTCTGTGTACTTTTCATTTCGGTGGAGAAGCTTAGTGCCCTGGTCCATTACTGTTAGACGTGACCACACACACAGACCTGTGACATGCATCTCTGTCTCACACTATTTAGGATTCACTTCAACCTTTCCCTCTGCCCATCTCTCTCCCATCTACTACCTGCTCAGCGCTTTCATCTTCTCTCTCGATGGAAGAGTGCTGTACAAATGCACAACGCGCTCACACATGCAACTTGACTATGGAAAACTGTTCAAATGTAAGCATGTAGGACTAAAGCAAACATTGTCTGCCTTTGATTCTGTGATGATCCACTTAGCTGTTAGCAGTCAGTGTGTGTGTGTGTGTGTGTGTGCGCGTGTGTTTGGATCAAAGATTCTGAGACACCTGCTGTTTGGAGATAGTTCAAACGTCAGTTCTGATGTAGGTCTGTGCACATCACTGTTGAACCAAGAGCTGCACACACAGAAAACACAGCCTTTCCATACACACACCATAGCATTTGTATCTCATCTTGTAGAATGTGTGGCTTCGAAACCTTTGAAGTACATTTTCAGTATATTTAGTGCATCTCTCATTCAATGTTAAGGTCTAATTCTGAGTTGATATGAAATTAAAATAGTCACTGAAAGGTGCAGAGTTTGTGTATAAGACCAACAACAGAAAAAGTCACCCTTCTTCCTCTATTCATTCCCTCTGGAGCCCATTCTGCCCATTCTTCGCAAGACTTCGCAAGTCTAGCATTGGGAAGTGAATTCATGTGATTGACAGGCAAGGTAGATTCACAAGACCAAACAGGTAAAAGAGATCCTGGTCAAAATGATTTTGGTGTTCTATATAAATCTATATAAACGTAAATAGAGGCAGGGGCTATCACTCAGAGCAGATATTTTTCTAGAGCATTTGATTCATTGATAGCTGACAGATTTCTGAAAAATTACACCAAATTTATAGCGCCAAAATCCAACCTACATCACCTTTAATAGAGGTGTAATAATTTTGGCCCAAACCCTGGGCCACCACCACAATGCTGTGCACAGCTCTTTGGCATCTCTGTCTAATTTGTCTGAATGTCAGGCACGGAGCACGGTGAACGCCCCATTACCCATGGTTAAACGCACTGCACCTGGCACCCAGCCAGGTTATTCATCAGCGCGGATAGAAACAGACAGAGAGAGGGGTAGGACAGTGCGACCTGCTTGACCAGACAAAAAAAAAAACTCAAATGGGATGGGAGGTACGGTAGTATGTGTGATTATGGAGGTGCAGGTTTATCTTTTTACAGTCAATCATAACATGATAGAATAGCTATTGAGGCCATAACTTATTCTAGATACTGAATTTCCTCAATTTAAATCTGAATAGACTTCAGTTCTTAAGGAACCGGCCACCTAGTGGCGGGAGACGAGCTATGCCTTGCATTGGAGTCAAAGCGCAGCGAAGGTTGCCCTTCGTAATTGCTGTTAGCATTAGTGAGCCGTTAGCAGTGACCTCAGCTAACAAGCGGCGCTGACTTACTGTGGAGCGTGAGGCAGACAGGAAATTAAACCGGGCAGAGCACGGGTGACAGATAGAAGTGATATCACGGGGAGAACCCAGGAGCATTGGGCTGGGCTGGGCACTAGGGTGGGGGCTGGGGTGGGAGGAAGAAAACAGGGAAGACAAATGTGTTGCGATGATGAAGGGGGGGTGAAAATACATTTTAAAAAGCACAACGTACGGGGATTCATCAGAGAGGAGCCGCAGCAAGAGGTAGAGGGAGGAGGAGTGGAATAGAAGATGTAGAGATGAAAGGCGCAAGCACACGCGCACGCACACACACACAAACACCGAAGGGAGAGTGAGGAGTTATAGGAGGGCTCCCACCGCTCCACAATGAGTGCGTGTTATCCTTTGCTCCAGATATTGGCAGATCTGAATAAAGAACGTGCTGCTACTACTACCAGCCTCACTTTGATCCTGTGAAATGAAATGAGGTCACAGGTGCTACATGTGAGCACACACATGCTTAGGCTTGGCATTACTACAGTGCCACTGCATCTGCTGGACAGCCAATACGATCAGTGGCCTTACCATTCCTATTACTGCTGTGACCATTGCCATTATACAAAAACACATTAGTGGTATCAGGGTTATAGCCTTTTGTAAGCCTCATTGAGGCAAATGTTTTCCCTCTGTCAATATAATTTACTGTAAATTGTCTGAAGCAGTTTTAGCACAGTGCAACTGTGTACCTCATAATTGTATTATGCAAATTAGGGACTATATGCCCACAACCATTAAAACAACCACGGCGTTTAAAAGGCAGCAAAACAGCCCATTAATATGGTCCCCCATCCTGATTGGATGTGTCTCATAGGCAGTCTCCAGTATGGCTCAGTAGAGACTTGGGTCCTCTTCCAACCATCTGTCTCATACAGACACACACAGAACACAACGCGCCTATACACACAAGTCGCACATACTTCAATTATCCAACAGCTTTTCCAGACTGTCTCGGCAGCATCATATGCAAATGCTCTTACATATGCTCATAATAACCCTGGCAAATGCAGATTATGTAAATATTGAAGGAGGTAAATTGGTTATCTTCTGTCAGGTAGTACAGGTATAAATAAGACATATATAAAGGTATAACCATTTTTATATTCAGTTTACATTCTACTGGTATGGGAAATTTGTGACAGCTGTTGGACTAATACCGGTTGACAGAGTTGTGATTTAACTTGACCGAATTTGACACGGAATTTCAGTTCGGAATCCATTTTCACAGCCGATTACAACAGTTATCTATAGAAATAACTGTGGGGAATATAAATAAGTTGTTAATCTCTTTGAACATACTACAAAGAGAATAATATAACACTGATGAGAGCTGCCAACAGGTGTGTACTCTATGTGATTGTTTTCATGATTTTTTCTTTCTAGTTTGGCTCTGTTTGTTGTTCTGCTTGTACTGTACCACCCAGCCCACAGTCTACATACTCTAATATGGCTACTGTCTTTTACTAATTCTCATGAGGTATTGTAGAAGTTATACTGTTTTAATTATAACCTGCAATAAAATTATGCAATAAAGCTGTTCTGGTAAATTGGAATACTGTGTTATTAATAGTGTTAAACTGACAGTGCTGGTTTGGACCTAACCAGTCGAATCTAGTTTAATGTCATTTGGTCGATATAATATAGCCCAGTGATGAAGAATGGATCTAACGTGATAAGAAAAATCATAAAATAGGGATATAATATAAAAATTGCTTGTTTGTTCAGAAGACATATAAAACAACCCATGGGGCTAATAAAAAACATCCCCTTCTCTCAGTACAAACACAAGGTCGTTAACAAGTCCAACATGTCCACTGGTGAGTTCACAACTTCCTAGAGAACTGTTAGCAGCACTGTTGTAAGCAGACGGCAGAAACAGCTGGGCTAAAAATGTATGACAAACATGCTGAATAACAATGCCATGTTGAAGTATCTAACACTATAACAGTCATGTTGGTGCAGAATGACAAGTTACTAGAGACCGGAGAGACATGCAATAGTAAAGCTAAGGCTGCCCTCGGTTAGCATTAGCTTCACGTCCTGGGCAGGTCCTAGCACTGGCACTTTAAGCCTCTGTGACAAGTGGGGTGCATTGCTCTGCAACCTGGTGAATTAGTCATGTCCAGCAGCCATTAGGCCTAATGTGAAATGTCTGCGCTTAATTACCTCTCTATACTATATAGTTGTTTACAGCGTGAAAATGTGCGGGAAAACAAGCAACCGCAGGGCTGTATGAGGCGGGGCAAAGGAGGGCGGGGGCACATTTTAAATCACGGGCTTCTGCATTAATAAACCCTATCTCCCTGCACACAGCCCACAGCCCTAGGCGCTTACTGTATATGCTCAAACGCATGCGCCTATGCAAAACAGTCACACCAAAGGTGTACGCAGACGCATGCAAGCACAGATTCAGCTACTTCTAGACAAATACAGTATACTGTACACACATGCAGTGCTTACAGACACACATGGACATGTCATACTGCCAGAGGTGATGAAGATGTAGGACATAACCTAAGTCAAATGAAAATCAGCTGTTTGTAGAAGGAGGCCTACGCCTCTCTTCTAATAGAAGTGAGCTGTGGTTCATAGCTACAGCTATGTGATTCCCTGTCAAAAGCGTCCACAGCTTTTCTGAGAACAGAGGCAGGTTTACAGAGCTGAGGGTTACGCTGTATATATTGTAGAGAGAATACATGAGAGCCCGGTTTACATTTACGTCGCTGGCTGACCCAATTCCGAGCACCCAGTAAGAGATTGAGGGAGGAGGGAAACCAGTAGGGGGGAGGAGAAAGGGAGGGGGGTAAGAAGCAGACTGGGCACACAAAGTACCCATATGTCAACACTCCCAAGATTTCATTACATATTTAAGAGCAGCACTAGGTGCTTGGAGGAGAGATGGAGGAAGTGAGACAGAGAAAAGAGAATGGGGGATTGTGGGTGGGTGGGCGAGAGAGAGAGAGAGAGAGAGAGAGAGAGAGAGACACTGGGAAAATACATCTCTCTTTCAGTGGAGTAAGATGTCTTACTCTTCCCTCTTGATCATTTATACATCATAATGCTTTGAGCGTGTGTGTGTGTGTGTGTGTGTGTGTGTGTGTGTGTGTTTGTGAGAGTGTGCGTGTGTGTGTGTGCGCATGGTTTCTGTGAGATGTCACCGCTGTTTAATACTAATGTGCACGACAGTGTTGTGGAGAAGTAGATACAGTTAGAGATAAAGCTTGTGTGTATGTGTGTGTGTGCGGGCGTGCATGCCTGTGTGTGTGTGTGTTTGTTAGGGAATGCCTGCATTCGCATAGTATGGCTTAGCCTAATTAGCTGTGTGCCATAAATCACACACACTGACACAACGGCAATTAATTCTCCCATTGTACTTGCGTTGGCCTTTGGAAGTCTCTCAATATAAAATATGAATATTTAACACACCAAAACTGTCAACACAGTTGACCCTCACCCTGGTGGGTGGGTAACATCTAGTAAAATGTGTGTGATATTCTGAGCCTAACATTGACCCGGAAGTGCGAAGAAAATGCCATTTCTGGTTGCAAAGCAGTTTGCCTTAAAGTTCAACGATGTTGAACTCCACCCCTCAAATTCAGCCAAAAGACATGGAGCTGTAGGTGTGAAGCTTGGTTATAATTTGGTTGTGTGCCAGTGTATGTGGACTATGCTGTGACTATGGTTCCACAGCCTCAACAAGAAAGGAAAATGCATGTCCATAGATATTCATACAAGATTAGAAATAACCAAATACTGTAATAATAAAACTGAATAATAACTGAATAATGAAAGCCTATTAAATATCATCTAGTGACACCTCATTCACATTTACATTCCCTGATTCTTTAATTCTCTCTCTCTTACACACACGCACACATACACCATTTGGTGAAGGTACATATATTTGTAATCTACCGGTAGTTGGATTGTATTCGTGTTACTGCATTATATGTACATGTTTTAAAGCAACCGGAACCTTTTCCAGTGTATTCCATTACTACCGGCTGTCTGTCGTCTCCTATCCCCCCGCACCGACCCAACAGTCCCAGCCTCTGGTTTTATCGGCAAGAGATTTATTGGCTCCCAGGGTGGGGGTGGGGGGCAGGGAGGGATCTATACGTGGAACGGGAGGAGTAATCTGTCAGAAAGACAGGGATTACAGCAGGTGTGCACAACCATGCTAATGAGGGGGGGGGGGGGGGAGCTGGGGAAAGGAAAAGAAGGAAAGTGAGAGAATAAGTTTAACATTAATTATCATTCTCATAACATTATGAGACTTTGTTGGTACTGTAGCCTGCACTTGTTAACAAATATCTATTAGTGTGTGTGTGTGTGTGTGTGTGTGTGTGTGTGTGTGTGTGTGTGTGCGTGCGTGTGTGTTCCTGCACACTCAACTCAGCTCTGTGTATTAGACCTGCCTGTATGTTAAATAGAGTGAGAGAGGGAGACAGTTCCTCCAATAATGACTCTTTAAAGAACAAGATTAAAGGATTCTGGGGAAGATATCAACGTATCCCGAAGACCTGTGTGTGTTTCAATTGTGTGTGTGTGTGTGTGTGTGTGTGTGTGTGTGTGTGTGTGTGGATGATAGATTTGGGTTGGATAGAGGGAGCTGGTGCGGAGGAGCAATGACTCGTAGGAGGAGAAGGAGAGGTTGAGTCAAATCAGAGCAGGAGTGCGGAGGTAAAGTAATCAATCACTCTGGCATCTATTGGGTATGTCTAGGTGTTCCAGCCATCATCCCTGTGGGCTGTTGGGAGGTCCCTGCATGTTAATTAAGGTTATAGGGGACTCGACTTCAGCATTGCGACATGGTGCCTGGATCAGTGGAGTGATAACAACTGCCACTACACAGGAAGGGAGCAGGACGCTTAAGACGTACCTGTCCACACACACACACCACACACACACATGCACACACTATAACTGTCACCCCAGAACTGCTAAAACACCCCATTGACAAAAAACACAAGTGATTCCTTCAGCGCGTTCACTGTTGAAAGATCAATGGCACACGAGGGACTCATCTCCTCTCTTTTCATGTCGCTCCTTTTTACACCTATCAAATCTCTGGTGCCCTCTCCTCTCCTCACCTCTGCTCACCTAACCTAACCTCCCCTCTCCTCCCCCTCCTCTGTATTCCACAGCTGTCCACGGAAGGTCAGCAGTTGGAGGAAATCACTGTGTGCTGTTGGGAATAAGCAAGCAGAGTCCCAGTGCTGACCACTAATGAATATAAATGAATCACCGCTGCATTATGCTTGCCATTCTGTGTGCCCCCGGTGTGCTTGATGAGCCATTAGCAAGGATAGGCTAAGGATGGTTTACTGTAATGGCTGCCACACATTAGGCCTCTGTAAAGACTGTGATACTGTAATAATGTAAAGACCTCCGTTGCAGCATTTCAGCAACCTGTCTCAACTCTAATGGGTGTCACACGCCAAGGACAGCCAGCCAAGCACACACCGGCTCCCTAACACACCCCTCCAGTGTTGTAAATCATTTCACTATCTCACGGGGTTCATTTCTAACTCTGTCTATCCCTGCTCATCCCTCATCTACAATGCTCCTGTAACTCCTGTTTATTGGTGGGGGGTTGGAGGGGGTGAGACAGACAAAGTGAATAAGAGAGAGACACCCTTATAATAAGCATAGATAAAGAACGAATTATATATAATGTAGAGACAGCCACATACATAATCAAGCAGAGACACACACACACATGCGCACACTCCAACATATGAATAAATTCACCTATGCATGTGTAGACATACACATACGTGTGAAGACACATTTTTACAAAGGGCAAAAGTCGCCTTACTCTGCAAAATAAATCTCACGAGCATCCACCCACACACACACACACAAAGTGCTATCTCGCATTGCTCCAAACAGATGTGACAATTCTGAAAAAATAAATAAATAACACACACCCACACACCTTAATGCTGTCTTCCAGAGCTCTCTCTCTCTCACTCTTTCTCTCTCTCTCCCTCCCTCTCTCTTTCTCTCTCTCTCCCTCTCTCTCTCTCTCTCTCTCTCCCTCTCTCTCTCCCTCCCTCCCTCTCTCTCTCTCCCTCTCTCTCTCTCTCTCTCTCTGCTGTCAGTCATTTGCTTGCTCTGGTGTCACCTGGATGCTAACCCTGCTGCTACACCTGTAGGCTACACTTGACAGCTAGCATTGCCAGGCAGCATGGCAGAAAGAGAGAGAGGCAGAGAGAGGGAGAGAGAAGGGGGGGGGGGGGGGCAGAATCATTCACACAGCTTGGCACCACGACATAAAGAAAGTGAAACAAACAGATAGGCAGGCGAGAAAGACAGCAGGGAACACAGGAGGTGTGAGACCTCTGTAGCCTGGCAGCAAACAGAGTGAAGAAGGGGTTAGAGGAGGTACTCACACAGACAGACATTCTCCCGGCGTTAGCGATGACTACAGACCCGGCTTGTTAGCTCCGTCGCCACAATGACATGGCTACAGCTCCAGCGCCGCGGTTACCCGGCGCTAAAGCACCTTTTCCCTGCCACTTCCCTGTCGTTCCGCTACTCCTCTTATTTTCTCTCTCTTCTTTTTAATCCTCGGAGAATGCTTTTCCTTTTCTTCACTCGTTCCCCTTCCTTCCTACCACTGGCCCCCCTGCCCTCTTCAATCCTTCCTTCCTCCTCTCTCACACACACACACACACACACGCACAGACTCACACACACACACACACTCTATCCTCACACGCCCCGTTTCTTTTTTGTTTTCACCCGCTCCGGAATCCTCCGCAAGGTCCCGCCTCTGTCGGTTACCGTGACACCCACGCCTCTCCTCGCTGTCCCCCTCTCTCTCTCTCCCTCTCTCTCCCTCTCTCTCAAACACCACCACTTTATTCTCCTTCCCTGTCTCCTTCTTTGCTACCTTCCTTCTGGTATATTTCCCCCCTCACTCCTTCCAGTCCTCTGTCTCCATGGCGTTTCTTGAAGGGGAGGCTTCCCACCACAAAGTAGTAGTGTAGTTTAGGGGAGGGGGGGGAGAGCAAGAGGGGACCTGCAGACAGAGATAGGGGGGCTGCGTAGCCAATGGCAGGCGAGGTAGGCAGAGAGAGCGCTAGAGACAAAGCCCAGAAAATAATGCCTGGGATGAAGAGAGAGAGAGGGTTGAGGAGCGGTGTGTGTGTGTTGGGGAAGCCGTGTACACACACACACACACACATACAGACACACACACACACACACACACACACACACACACGCACACCAGACGGGTCCAGATATAGACATATGACCTCATCAGTGACAGCCTGCTGTGGGCTGTGCACAAGTGCTCAAGGCGTGCACGGCATCGCGACAACGTGCACCGTACGTGCGCACGCGTATATGCTGAGTGCTCCAGATATAGCCCCATGACTTCATCGACCACCTAAACCCCACCCTCCAGAGACACCAGGGCTCATCTATATTCAATCAGGACAAACATGGGGATATTCCTTTAATGCAACACACTCTCTCCCTACCCCCCCACTCTCTCTCTCTCTCTCTCTCTCTCTCTCTCTCTCTCTCTCTCACACACACACACTCACGTGCTCTAATCTTTACTG
>JAODUG010004375.1:0-10623 GCA_027564795.1 Aphredoderus sayanus
CCACATTTTTTGTTGACGTCCGCTGTGTCACATCCTCATTTTACCTTCGCCAATCACCCCCCCGTCCCCACTGCCCCATGGTTGCTGCCGACAATATACTGTAGCATTACTACATTTTTCTGCCCTCTCTCCCTCCCTCCCAGCTCTGGTCTCCTCTCATGTGTTCCTCCTTTATACATCCCCTGCTTTCTCTAGATAATTAAGATCTACGATTTTACACCTTTGTCTTTCATAATAAGCAGTGCAGACACTATCAGAGCTGCCAAATTTGCACAGACAGACACAACAGCAAAGGGCTCACAAGCACATATAATCTCCTTTCATAACACAGACACACACACACACACACACGCACACACACACACAATACCCATACACCAAGATAAATGCATGCACCAAACGGCTAAATCTCGTACTGGGATATATGGAGTGCCTCTCTGTCTCTCAGGCTCCCTCTCTCCCTATCTCTCTCTCGGACACACTCACACACAAACAGCAAGACAAGATATTTATGTATTTTGCTGTGCCAGTGTGCAGGGTGACTTATGGCAGGGCTTGAAATGAAAGAGAGCAAGCAAAAAGGGCTGATTTGCTGCACAACACAGACCGGTCTGGGACCCCTACAACCCCTTACCTTGCTGCAGCTCCCTTTAGACAGACGCCCGACTTTACACAAGGTAGCCTGCTACATATAGGCCACAGTCACCTACTGCTTCTTCAGGTGAAAAAGCTCAGGGTTGCTGGTAAGCTATTTCAAGAATGCTAGTTCAATATAAGAAATGACATGTACTGTATGTTAAATAACCCCTTTCACATAATAAATAATAAAAGGCTGAGAATAAATGGTAAAGGAGCCAATTAATTTAGATTTGCCAATTAAAAATAATTACTGCTGATTGAATACGCAATTGACTGAATATGGACATTTTTCACAGAGGTGTCCTAATATAGAAAACATTAATACTATTATTTATATGTAAATTCCATGGTGCCAGCTTTACACTGTATTGGTTGCTTCACTAGTGGTCTACTCCTGAATATTCCACCATTGGTAGAACAAAATGGAATGGATCTATAACGGTTTGAGCAACACCAATGTTTAGAAGGGTGGGCACTATGCACACACCAATGGGGCATGTGTGCATAGTGCCCACTTTAACAAAGATCCTATATACAATATTTTAAACATTAATATAGCAGCTAATATCTAAATACTTTTCTGTGCAAAGATGTAGTGGAGCAATTGCATTCTGAGCAGAGAATGACATCACACTCCGTTGTTGTTTGTTTTTATAGCCGGTCTGGCCACGCATGCATGCTAGTGTGTGTGGCCCCTGAAGCACTTATTTAGATTCTGGTGCTTAGTGTGGCATCTAGAGTGGCAGACAAGATCATACATAGAAGCAGGGCAAAATTATAGTCTGTTCAAACATATCTTTGGAAGTTTCTAGTGTAAACACACCCAGCAGCAACAGTAATAGCTAGCTATCATGTAAAGAAAGGTCACTGTGAATGTTTTTTAAATAGTAGCCTTTCTTCCTCAGTTACTGTTTAGCTTCACTGGTATTGTCTCAGGATGGCACTTTATGCTGTAAATTGGTGTTATTTGTTTGCCTTTTGAAGCGTCAACTACATAAAGTTATATGGACATTTGAATATGAATTTTATATATTGATTTGTATATAAAAGCCCACATGTACTGTATACATCAGCATTCTTTGAGAACACCTACAGTATGTTCACATGTTTTCAGACACTTTCTGGGCCCTTATGCTCTAGCATGCTTTGTCTCTTACTTTCTCTATCACCATCACATTCACACTAGGTCTTTCTACTCTGAAACACTCTTTCCAATCCTGTTTTTTCTATATTACATTTTGTCTCTCTTTTCCATTATTGTCCTCAGCCATGCTTTTTTACCCTTTCTCCTCCATCTATCACAGCTCTTTATCTCCTTCCTTCCGTCCTTCCTACTTCCTCTGTCTCTCTCTCCTAGCCTCTAGAGCCATATAGAAGTATACATGCTGTAATCTCCAGCCACCAGCCTTGTCAATAGCTCTCAATAACAGTGAAATAGCACTCGGCTCCATCCAATCACTGGGAAGGCATGGCCTCTGCCGGTAGCTTATTGGCTATCATGACAATCTGCTTTCCGGTAATAGCCAATCAGGTGGCTGCTGTGGAATGCAGAGCTCCCATGACAGCTTCCCCATTGTTTTGATTGACTGCACCTGAGGGCCCTCCACTTCAGCTGGCCTCGATCAATACGCGATTGCATTCACACAGGCAAGCACGTTACCCCCTTCCCTGCCCTCCTACCCACCGACCACACACGCAAAAACAGGTTAAAAGAGAACACAAGTGCGCGCGTGTGCGCAGTTGGCCCCATTCTCTCCTCCACACTTCCACACATGCCTTGGAGAAGTGTAAATTGAGAGAGAGGCCGGCGCTGTGCTAAGGCAGAGTGCACAAGTATATCAGGGGCGTGTGTGAAATGAAGCAGTGTGAAGCATGTTGAGCACAGAGCAGTCTGACACAGGACTGTGCAGGACTGTGCATGGTCTGCACTGAAGTCATACTGTAGCAGTAAGCACCTTATTGTAGTAATTCTTATTATTCCTTGAGACATTATCATCACGCAGCTGTGCCATGAACTAGATGTAGCAAAGTATTACATTATTGCATGTAGAAAACATCATTCACAGGTTTATTTATATGCTATTAAGCAACAAAGGATGTCTTGACACAGTGAGGAAAAACTGGAAGTCACATGCAAGTTCCACTGGGCTTCAATAAGCCTGGACCACCCTTAGCCACAACAAAGGGAATGAGGAATAGAAGCGATTGAGTGAAAGGAGAAACATTATAACAAGAAATAACATAAATGTAAAAAGATTGAAGTGTTGAAGATTTGGAGGTCAAATTTCGCCGATGTGATATTTGAACTAGTACAGCTCTTTGATGTAGCATGCCTACCTACTGTACATACAGTACTGTACAGTATGCTGATGTTCACTATAGAATATTCAATTTAGTCAGGTCTTTCCGTTCCGTTATATTTTCACATCTACTGCTTGACATTCACTAAAGTGTCATACGGTAGAAGGATGACATGTTTGGCTCATTAAACACAGTGACCAAATGTAATGTCAGAGGAAAGATATGTGCATATAGTACAACACGCACACAAAGAAACCCACTGATTTTCTGCTACGTACCCTCAAATGCTCATCTCGTACGCCCAACGCCAACGTCTACGTCAAAGATTGTCCGATCTCTGTTTGCATCGCTCCAGGTTTGGGGCTGCAGGGGTCAAATGAAGGTCATGATCTGGCTGCTTCAACGTATCAGACAGAGTTGTCTCTAGGCTGTCTCTGGAGAAGAGCGTGTCCCACCATTCCTCCGCATGCATGACGTCGACCTCCGTGACCTCTCCTGTCCATCTCACGAACCCTCCTGTTTCTTCTCTACATCTCATTCCACTGCCCTTTCACCCCACCTCCCCCCGGCATAGTCAGTGTGAGGTGTTTTGGACCAGAAGAGTTAACATTTGCTCAGTTTATGTTGAGTAAGCTTGCGTGGGCATCCTGTGTGTTTGTATGTATGTGTGTATGTGTGTGCTTGTATAGTGTTTCCATACATCTTATGTATGTTATTACGTTTTGTGTTTCTGTATGTATTATTAATTGCGTATGAGTGTTGTTTCCATGTATCTGTTTGTGTGGATGTGGGTTAGCGTGGTTGTGTTGTTGTGTACAAGCAGTGGTGACATATGTGGTGGTTTGTTTACCGATGTCATCTTCAGAATGGCTCCAGAAATCTCTTCCAAGGCTGAGGCCTGCCACTCTTAAACGGGAGATTTTCTACGGGAGACTTGAATAGAGCCATGTGTGTTTGTTATTCTACAGTCTGTACAACACACCACACTGAGTTCCCTCTTACTGATATGACAGGCACTACCTTCATAGCTCTAAGCTCATAAAAGGAAGATGTTTTGTGTGTGTGTGAATGCATGTCCATGTTCACGCGCTCGCGCGCGTGTGTGTGTGTGTGTGTGTGTGTGTGTGTGTTAGAGAATAACTATGACCACACTTGCTAATAATTACCAGAACATTTATTTAAATGAGTCTCTGTGGGTGGTGCTGTTGACATAATTATGCATACACACAGTTATTGCATTGAGTCCTCCAATCCTGCAGGTGGCGGTACAGGCAGCCAGCAGACATTCTCCATGAGGAGCAGTAGAAGATGCCGGCTCTGCCAGCATTGCTGCTGTCGATACACTTCCTCTCCTTCCTGCTAGTTACCATGGCGCCACATTCCCTCAGCCAGGCCCCCCTGCTCTCCTCTGTCCGTATGGGTGAGTGACAAGTCAGGTGGTTTGTATGGATCTAAATGGACCCTTTTCACAGATGTGTCATGACAGTTTAAATAAAGTTGTAGCTCATTATGTTACTTATGGTTTTGGCTGCACTAGTATAGACAAAACGATTGTAGCACTCAATACATTGACTCAGACAGGATCTTAAAGTCAGACATTTATTATAGCGTACAGTACCATACACATACTGAGAAAGTGTCTCTGAAGATTTAGATGAACAGATCAAGGGTACAGTGTAGGATATCTTACTATTGGACACAAAGAACATTCCAATATATCTCCATCTGGTATACATTTACTATCCTGCACATATGCAAAGCTATTTGTCTTGGTGTCTCCTCTTATATATTATGTACAGTAGGTTTTATAAGTGTATATAGAAACTAAGTGAAAGTTTACTGATCAATAATATTCTCAAAAGTACACTGTGTGTGTTGTAATCCGAGCTTCTCTGTTATTTGTTTTCATAGCTGTGCATGCATTTTAGTGCATGTTTGTATGTGTGTGGCCCACAATGCACATGTTTGCATCTGAGACACTGGTGCTTAGTGTGACATCTAGTGGCAGACAATTTCATATAGAGTTGCTTTATGTCATCTTTCTATGACACCTGTAAAAGGCTTCATTAAAGTTAATGTTTGAAGAGGCCTCAAAAGCACAGTCGGAAATTCATTACTCTCCCAAAAACACAAATCAACAATCCTAGAATGCTTCACTACGATACTTCCGTGCCATCGCTGCTTATTCCTGGTTAACGTAATGCCATAATTATTCAGCCTACGGCCCATTCATCATAAGCGTTTCCATTTAGGGTAGTTCAATGTAGTGTCTAGGTGCGTCATTTGCAGGTAAGTTCAACGGTACACAGGTACTGACGCACACACAGCAGTGCTCAGTCCTAGTACACAGCATTAGTGTTCCCAATTAGGTGGGCACTTTACCGTTTACTATTCTCTTACTGTAAACTATGCCGGGTTTAGACATATGCATAGTGAGAAAACTTCTTAATGTACTAAAATCATATTTGAACATACAGTATTTGCTTCAATAAATAAATATTGTGCTTTTTTCACTTAAGAAAATGTACAGTAGTTATATTCCCAATAGGGTACGCTTCATTTAAATGTTTTATTAGTGTTACTAAATCAAACAGCATTAAGTATGCACATTTTCTCCTCCTTACACAGACATGCTATACATGAGTTGTGCAGGGCAAACAAATGTCATCTTTCTCCACTCCCCTCCCCAGCGGCCATTCTGGATGACCAGTCCGTGTGTGGGCGGGGGGAACGCTTGGCGCTTGCCTTGGCCAGAGAGAACATCAACAGCGTGATGGAGGGTCCGTCTCGCGCCCGCGTGGAAGTGGACATATATGAGCTTCAGAAAGACTCGCAGTACGACACCACCGACACCAGTAAGAGAGAACCATCTTTACACATTAAGACTGATTACTGATGATTAACGGATTGGTCACATTGTTCTGGTTTTATTTTATTTATCACAAAGCTATTAATAAAAGTAACATTCATTATATTCATTGTTCATATATTCATATTGATATTTATAAATTTTTTATTGCTAAGGTGTAATATTTGGCAACAAGGCGCTCATGACGAGCCAGAATAATTCCCGAAAGTACTGTATTATGCAAGTATACACTACATTCTGTACGAAAATACCCTAGCCAATACAGGGTATAAAATAATGATGATAGTCTAACTAGATTTTTGCTGAAGCATAAGTGTGAATATAACTATTAATATCAGTAGTAACTTGCCAACTAGCTAGTGAATACATACCAACAAGTGCTCACCAGTAGCATAGCATCAAACAATACCATCAAGCAGCTCACATATTATTTTACCAGAGGAGTCGTGCAGAGCTTTACAAAGCAATCGCAGATCACATCCAATGTACTTGAGTCATGGACAGCTGCATGAAACGTTATTGATGCATACAGAGCTCAGTAGAACCCCTTTTTACACTGAGAAACCCTTTTGCCCCAATAATGACATTTAAGAAGACCCATTATTATGGCATAATGCCGAACCAAACCTGTGGCATATTGTTGCCCTGCTGCGACCTTTTACATACTAGATCAGTGTTCAGGAACCACTGGCGTGACCAAAGCGATTGATGGGTAATAAGGAATACCACTAGCATAGCCTACCAGTGTATCTGGTGCTTTCAGGACAACACTGCCGGGTGTGTTCAGGTGGTTTTACTAGCCGTGCACTGGTTATGCTAGTGCACTAGTAAATGCGCTAGCCGTGCATTTACTTTATACATCTCATCAGCACAGGCTACGTTGCTGTGCGTCATAAGTAACATGTTGATACAATTAAGGGATGAGATGTGATCAGAAATACGTTGGAGGAGAGGTTGCAGATTAGCGTCTACGGTACATGAGCCATGCTGGGAGCATGACTGCATGCCGGGCTGCGTGCTTGTGTCTTGTGGGCAGGCTGTTGGTGCCTGGATCAGAGCAGCCTCATCTACAGCTAGAGCTGGCCCAGACATGGTTGCACGCACACGCGCATACACACATATACACACATACAGTATGCACACACACACACACACACACACACACACACACACTATACACGGACATACACTTGCGCAAACACACACACACACACATACACTCGCGCACCTTGCATCCCTGGTAGCAAGCAGACATGGATGCACACGCGCGCGCGCGCGCACACACACACACACACACACACACACACAGTAGATGACGAAGGCATATACACACAGACAGGCACACAAAAATACAGATACGGTCTGATGCAGAAAGTTAGAAAACAGACAGGCAGAGATACATGCTCACACTCAAAGATAAGACTGTCTGACAGACAGACAGTCAAACAGACAGACATCCAGTAATTCCAGTCATTGGAAGTAAAGCTATAAGGGGTTGATGAAAATGTGATTCAAATATCTCCAGTAGCCTCCGTTATTTTTTGTGGTCACAAACATCATCATGCCTCATCACATCACCACTGTATGCTCCCCATATTGTCCTGAGCTGTTGAAAAGCTTTAGCCCATCTGGCCAATGTTGGATTGTCAGATACTTGTAATGACATCACGGTTATCGATCCTTTACACTGACAGAAGACTAATCAATTCATTAAGGATAAGACAGTCCCAGCATGTAACCTGCATGTTCCTATTGAGCTGTTATTGGCAAGTTGACGCAGCTGGTGGCGGTAAATGCTCAGTGGAGGAAAAGCTATATATATAAGAAGTGCCTTTTTAAAAATCTGTTGAATTGACTTTGCACTGTTTCATTTGCAATTAGTGGATTAGGCTTGCACCTGAGCAAATAAATCATCAGTAAAAGTTATAGGATTTTCAAATATCAATACAGTAGTCTTCATAGACGCTTGGAGAAGTCTGGATTTCCGCCCTAGCTAACTGTTTATGTTATCAACAACTACAATATGCTAGGCTGTATATGGTGGGGTAGAGAAGGTGTGATCGTGAGATCTCTATACGGGGAGGAGAGATGAGTGGCTGGTTTCCACTGCATTGATAACTCTGGACACAAATGGACTGGAAGAGTTTCCAATTAAAAATCTGGCCAAATTAAATTCTTAACAACCATGTAATAACATGCCTGCTCTATTGGGCGACTATTATTTGAGATTTTAGACTTTTAATCTGAAATTAAATCGAGATTACAGTCAAACGAGCGTTGCATTTTCATCCATCCTTAATATGTAAATGAGGTGCAATGCATCGCTTTGCTGTGTCAAAACGTACAGCGCGCCGCATGCCCTATGGCAAGTCTGCCACTGGTTGAAGAAAAGGAAGCACGTCTTGCATCTCCCATATCCTATGCCTGTGTTTTTGCTTTCATTCAGTGTGCCAGATTCTCCCCAAGGGTGTCGTCTCGGTGATAGGTCCCGCCTCCAGCCCCGCCTCCGGCTCTACTGTCAGTCACATCTGTGGCGAGAAAGAGGTAAGTGCATTAGACAAACAGGCGTAAATGTGCACGTATGTGCGTATTCTCTCTGATGTGCAAGCCCTCCTGTACTCTCAGAGGCTCCACAGAGACTGTGTTGGGAGATTTGGCCTCCTCTGTTCGTTGGAATCTCTCTTCTTATGTAAATGCTCTTTCCTCTTTCTCTTGTCTCTTTCCCGCACTTTTATCTGCTGTGCGCTTCTCTCTACTGTGCGCTTCTCTGGCTCTGCGGTCTGTCTTATCTCTCCCGCTAGCTCCGATCCTCTCCTCTGACGGACTCATCCCGAGCAGGCTGGCATGTGTCAATGTTTTGTCAATGTTTTGCTTTGTTTGGGGGGGAGGGGGGTGTGCTTTTCTATTTTACCTTTTTACAGCTTTCTCCCACTTTGCTCTCCTCTCCCTTTTTCTGTTCTTTTTTTTCATACCCTACCTTCCCCTTCTCTTCTTTCCTTTCTTCCTTCCTTCAATTCCCTCTCCTCTCCTCTCCTCTCCTCTCCTGTCCTCTCCTCTCCAGATCCCCCATGTGAAGATTGGGCCGGAGGAGACCCCTCGCCTCCCATACCTGCGCTTTGCCTCAGTAACCCTGTACCCTAGCAACGAGGACCTGAGCCTGGCCATAGGAGCCATCTTACGGTCCTTTAGCTACCCGTCAGCCAGCCTGGTGTGTGCCAAGGCTGAGTGTGAGTACACGTAAACACATACACCTACACACACACACACACACACACACACACACAATGCATACAGGATGTCTCATTTTGTTTTGTTTGTGTGTGGGAGGGTTAGCATTCACAATATTGAGGTGGATGTAGTTGTTCTTTGAGGCTCCAGGGTGGCTCTTAAGTTCTCTCTATGGTCAGAGTTGAGAACATTCACACCACAGGCCATTACTCATTTTCTCACCCGACTCTGAGACTTAACCTCTCAGACTGAATCACATGGCTAATTCCACCCCAAAGAGGTAACTGAATATTCATATTTAAAATGCTTTCCAAAATAAGAACTCTTCAAGTAATAGTTCATTTCACTTGGCAGGGCTTTCAGAGTGCTTTATAAGTAGTGCCCACTCCCAGTGTTAGTCACCATTCTCCTGGAGTTTTGCTTTACAAACTTATTAAAGGTACACGGCTCGGTTGTGTTATAGTGCCCCCAGAACCCCACTGGCACTCACTGTTTATGTTTGAAACACTATGCGTATGGCTGTTGGGGGAGGGTAGAGGAGGGTGCAGGCCAGGAGAACTTGGGACAGTTAAAGTGAGATGTCACAGAACACCCGTAGATATGTCAGTTCATGTGTTTGTTGATGTACACGAGCTGTAATGATTCACACTACAGTACCAAAACTGGTGGCACAGCAACAAGTATAAGTATGAAACACAAACATTAGTCTGACATCATGTGTGCTGTGTTATAGAAAACAAATAGGCCTAGATAAATGCAGGACAACGTGGCATTATATAGATTGGTCCATTGATTTGGTCAGCTATAGGGCAGAATTATATTACTGGCAACACAACTAAAACACAGCAGAGCCCACCATCTTGTCTATGGCTTCTCACGCCATCACATCACTAGCATCATCATTGTCATCCTCACCAAGATCAAAATAACAAATTGGTAAACCTGTGTGCGGTGTGCTTTCCTTACCATTATTGTATGGATATATTTGCTGCTGTCATTAGCTGGTGGACATTGTAGTTGTATAATCTCCACTGTGATGTGGTTGTATTCATATCTTGGTAATGCTCAAACTTTTATGTTTTCAAGTGACAAACGGGCTTTATAAACAAGCACAAGCATTAGGCTGTCGGTGTAAAATTGGACCCCCTCAGAACCCATGCTGTTGCCCGCCACACTGTCATTGTGTGACTCTGGCGTGACATTACAAGCTCTAGTCATTGACAGGATCATTACCTGTCTATGTAAAATATGAGCCAATTAGGAGCACTTTCAGCGAAGGGAAAAAGTGAGAACCATTGTTTTTATTATGTTGGAAATTAGTTTTATGTTGAATAGAATATAAAGAACATATTATATAACAGAACAAATAACTCACCCCTCCACTAATTACAAAGCAGAAGGGGGATGTACTCTCAGAATTTCAAACCAATACAATGCTGGTCTCCACCATAAGTTTAACCCTCGTAATGTACTCAGAAATCTTGTATTTGGCCACATGGTGGCGCCATTTGATTGTGTATGATTTGTGTGTTTTTCAATTGGCATTGCTGAGTGTATTTATTTCTTTATTAATTATTTATTTATGT
>JAODUG010004376.1:2500-10623 GCA_027564795.1 Aphredoderus sayanus
ATTACACACGTACAGTATTGATTAATCCTGAGCGCCACATAGACACGTCACAGCTTCATAACCAATGGGTGGGAGGGGGTACCGTGAAGACAACGGGCTTCGATGGCTGCCAAGCCTTTTTTTAGGTTTCAGGTGATCACAGCAAGGGATCGCTTCTTGGCGCATGCTGAACGTTACTTTGCCCAGTTGGCTGTCGTTGTAGCTCCTCCCATCGTGATTAAATGCCCGCTGCGAGGCTGATATAGTACAGTGGCCAGGCAGTGATGGTAGCGGTGCCGTAGTGCGGTCAATGCCTCCTTGACAGCAGCAAACATTTCTCGGTCACTTAATACAATCAAAGTGCATCAAAAATGAAGACCATTCTCGCTGCATATTCCGGTTTTCTCCGAGGTAAGGTTGTATCGATTGATATAAAGATAAACAGCATTTTTTTTGTACACAATAGTAATGAAATCGATCATCTATTTTTCACAATGCACCTTTTAACGAATGTTGGCAAGGTGACAGACAATACTGTCGTTTTGTAATAATTGTCACAATGTTAACATTGTGACAAACAAGAGTGGGAGCGAGAGGGATATAGAAAGAAAGAAAGAAAGAAAGAAAGAAAGAAAGAAAACTTTTTTACTAAGTTTAAAAGAATAAAAAATAAAACTTTGTTTAAACATGGACTTATCTTGGTAATGAAGGAATTTGGCCTAACCATATTGACTGTCATGTTGACATAGGCCTACTGAGCGCACAGCACCTCACGTCTAGTGACACAGGAGGGACACTGCAGAGCTGTCCATTAGTATTTTATAAAAAATATTAACTTCTGGCTGGACATTAAGCTATTGTGACATAGAATAAATTGCAGTAATATAAAATAAAATGGAATAATAGACATTTACATTGCATGTAAATGTTTAGAATGGCGTTGGAAGCATACATGTTTAAAGACGGTGAAAGATTGCCTTTTGTGATTGCTTCGACGGGAGGTTATGTTTGGAAGATGAATATTAGCATGTTTTCACACACACAATCATAAGAAAATGTCCCAGAAATTAATAAATATCAAACGAAAAAGTTTAACTTTTTTGTTTTGTGTTACATTTGGTGGGTCTTTCATGAAGTGTAGTGTTGGTAATGTTTTTGTATTTTACTAGTTTATCTGACAACTACAAAATTAAGTAATCCAGAACTTTAGTCTGTCTCATTCTATAAACAAGACAACCTGCTGTTCAGAAGTACAAGCCAATGCACACAAAATATGGTCCACCACCAGTTACGGCTGCCAAAATAATAATAATAATACATTATCATTAAAGGTGATTATAATCAATACACAATATTGTCAGATTCAGCGGCCCTAGTTGTCTATTCACGTGCTTGGCTATAATCTAGCCGTGTCCCTGTAAATAAGCAAGACCCCATCACCACCCAACACCAAGCTTTGGCAATGCATGTTCAATATTGTGGCGGTGGAGCATAGGTGTTTTTGTTGTCCCACAGGTGATGGTCTTAAGAAGCCTACAGTGTTTGTGGGCATTAATGGTAGTAGATGCTACACGTTATTTTAAGTCTGCACAGAGTGGATTAGGTTTTTGTCACAAAGATCTTCCTATTGGCTGTCTGTGCTGTGAGCTCACAAGCCCCCTTAATGGTCTAATGCTCTCTCACATGGTAGGAAGGCTCTGATTTAACTTATGCTGTCTCTATAGCTGCCCTGAGATGTTTATTATGTGGGGCATTAGCTGAGGTATCTATTCATTTCAATGGCAGCTGTCTATATTTACAGTAGTTAGGCCTTCATTATGCAGAATTGAGAGGCTCTTCATGTTCCTTCACCGTTCAGTTGGACTTTATGCATGTTCCTTTTGCCTGAGGTAGGTTAAATAACCCACTGAAAAAAGATATTGTGTTGTCTTGCTCACCCTCTCTCACAATACTATAGTGTAGGTGTGGTTTGATTACGTATTAAACTATATTTATAATCAGACTTGTTTGTTTTATTTAGTCAATACACTTTTCAAATGTAACATAGTTCCCATTATTGACTGAAAATAGGCCCGTGTACAAACTACAAAGTCAAAATATTTGTATTCCAGTTGATGCTAGTGGGTCATTCTGGACAGACCGTATGATCGTTCAGTACAGTCCCCTCTGGCATCCCCAGGCACCGGCTCCAGCATCCTGTCTGCCCTGCATGACCTGCCCTTGGCCCCCTGGCCCTGTAGGTCCAAGATGGAGAAGCACCTCCAGGTCATCTCTGTGCTACAGTGGGTCATCAGCTTCCTGATTATGGGTAAGGTGTGTGTGTGTGTGTGAGCAGTAGCTGAGTGAGTTTCTCAATACAGTACGTACAATAATCCCGGTCTTGGACTCATTAGGTTTTTAGCAAGGAGATCAATTCACTAAGTCTCACACACTGCTTTTTCAAAGGAGTTACACTCTGCTTTGGCAGCAGGCTGCTTCGTTGTGAAATTGTGGGATATTATCCCTTTAGGTAATGGGCTATGGATACATAAGGGCATGGGTGCTGTGCCAGACCGATGCTTAATTTTGTGTTTCCACAAAATGTGCGAGCGAAGAGTTCTTGATAATGAGAGATCTGCCAGTGATTATTGGCATTATTGGATAATGTACAATAGATTACCAGCACACATAGAGTTTTAGCACAGGGCTCCCTCGATAAAAGATATATTCTGGTGATGATAGTGCTAATTATTTAACACTTGTGGCTGCAGGAAAATGTCCATCAACAAAATTGCTTTGTAATATTATCTTGTTGAGATGCATACAACCATGAATTAAGTCAATTTAAGGACCAAAAGATACACTGACACCAGCAATGTGTCATTAATACTGTATACAGTATATCAATGTACTTCTCTTTTCTTCCTCTAGGTGTGGCATGCTCTTTGCTTTTGGTCTATATCTTCTGTACAGACTACTGGGTGTTTGCTGCCTTGTACACTTCGTGGCTCATCCTTGACTGGAACACCCCCAAGCAAGGCAATGCACCTATTTGAGTTCACTCAAGTTAATTTCTGTTCAGAAATAATAGTGTGAGCAGTTGCAGTGGAAGAATGTTGTTTCATGTCTGCTGGAGATGAGAGATGAATGGGTTTATACCCTGATGTAATAGGGTAATACCCTCTTTGCACGTGGGTGCATCTAGACAATATGTAACTAGGTCTACATAGACCCATGTCACCATCTGATTTCTATTTATTTATTTTATTAGGTGGCAGACGGTCCTCTTGGGTGCGAAATTGGACTGTGTGGACATACTACAGGGACTACTTTCCAATAAGGGTAGGTGGATGTGTATATAAGTGCAAATATATATGCAGTTCCCCAGGTCAAAGATGATCAATTATGTTTACATGGATGAAGAAACCATGCTAGTAACTAATCACATAATCTAAACTGGGACTGTAACAAAACTAAGCACAATGAACTTTTTTGTGTATTTGATTAATCAACAACAATTAATGTCATTGACTACAGTAGTGGATCAATCTGCTGTGGTGCACAGGCTTGGCGCTATAGATAGCTTATCAAGACGTGGCTTGGGTTAAGCTACTGTATCAGTTGTTGTTCCCGGTTGCATGTCGATCATGAGTGGCCTACGTTGGTGGTGGGGGGGCCTTAAACTTTGCCCTGGCTGATAGGTAGAGGAGCACTGCTGACCTGCTAATCTTGACTAGTATTTCCTCTGTCTGGACATGCTTCAGCCTAAAGGGGGTAACACGTGCCCTACACAATGGTGACATGCAGGTAGAAGTCGAGGTTGTGACTCCTAGTCTCGCCAGATAAGGATGGCCTAGCGAGCTTCAGTTTGAATTTGCCGTGAGAATCAGTCTGGACCGCTTGATGTCCTTGTGTATCAGTCCGGTCAACTGTATGCTTGACCAATCAGTGCCGTACTGTGAGCTCTGGGCGTGGTTTCGGTGTTACGATGGCAAAGGGTAGATGAGGGTAGATGAGGGTAGATGCTGCAACATCATCAGTTTTATTAGAAGAGCAAAGAATGGCACTAAAGGCTTTTCTAGATGGAAAATATGTTTTTATTCTTCTCCCAACAGTCTTTGGCAAGAGTTGATTTAACAACTTGCTCCACTGGTTCACAAGTTCATCCAATCACATGCCTGTCCTTTTTAACTGTTTCAGAGGATGGCTCCCCAGATGGTTTGTAAGACAAAACATTTGACATGTCAGGTTACACACATACAAGTGGTTGAGCTGTGAGAACCCAATGCTTCTTTTCACGACATTGCAGGCAGTTCTTTGATTTCTGTAGATGGTTTTTGTGTGTTGAACCTGTTGGAAATAATCTGTTAAATTGATGATGATGACGTTTAATTACCTCAATCCTTAGTTTTTTAAGGTTAATTTTTATTTTAAACATACATAGTAGTTACACCTGATACAAATAATACTAATGCCAGAAATACAGCTTGCCAAATGTCAAGATTGGTATGTCTTTAGTCATCACATTCATGTGACTCTACCTACAGATGAATATTGTCACATGTTATGCAGCGGGATTGCTATGGTGATCTCGGCTGTAATGTTAGCCACTAATGCAGTTATACAATGTTGGGTTTGACTAGCCATTCAGGTAGCTATATGTACATGCAATTAGATCTAAGTCTACATAGCATAGGTTTTCAATATCTTCCATAATATTAGATATGTTCCTCTTTCTAAAGACGAAGCTCTGGAAATAATGGAGGTTTAAGGCTGTAATTCTGTACTTCTGGGCTTAAAAGGTGCAGGATGCCTAGACAAACACTATTTTATGACTTAAGGCTACCTGTGCAAGAGCCGCTCCACTGATAAGATACAGTATCTGATCATTTTACTGATGTCTCACTACAATTGATAATATCCATACATGGCATATGACCCATCTAAATAACAATCAACCTAACATGGTCCCTCTGTCTTATTTACTTTCAGTTGATTAAGACCCATAACCTGTTACCCAACCGGAACTACATAATGGGCTACCATCCACATGGCATTTTCTGTTTTGGCGGTTTTTGTAACTTTGGCACAGAGGCCACAGGTTTCTCAAAGAAGTTCCCTGGCATCAAGCCCTCTTTGGCAACCCTGGCTGGAAACTTCCGTTTACCTGTCCTTCGAGACTACCTCATGTCTGGAGGTAAGGTTATTTAAGTTCCCAGTGATCTGAATGTGTATTACTACATTGTGATAAAACACAATATGTGGAAGGTATTCTTAACGTTATTTGCATGTAATGCTGTTTTGTTGTATGAATAATAAAACAAATGTTTTAATTTTCTGCAGGCATCTGTCCGGTCACCAGAAACTCTATTGACTACCTCCTGTCCCACAACGGCACAGGAAATGCCGTGATCATTGTAGTCGGAGGGGCAGCAGAGTCGCTGAATTGTGCGCCAGGCATAAACTCGGTCACCCTGAAGAACCGTAAGGGCTTTGTGAGACTAGCCCTCCAGAAAGGGTAATGGATGGATTATACGTCCTAATACTTCCTAATACTGTATTATTTGCAGCAGTAACTGAACAACTGTGTTTACAATAAACAAGGTTTAATTAAGTAATCCAAGAACACATTGTGCACCTGTAACATTCTTAACAAGATCCTGGATCTCTGAAAAATTCTGTCTTCCACCAAGTAATCATTATAATTCTGCTAATTTAATGTTTTGAGAAGGGGCCAAAGAAATATATTTACTGGCAATCCTCCTGTCTAGCTGTCCTCCTGTCTAGCTGTCCTCCTGTCTAGCTGTCCTCCTGTCTAGCTGTCCTTGCACAAATAAACAGCGCTTGCTTGATGCTCAGGACTGTGAATAGGGATGAGGGGTTGATATTTTGGGGCGTGTGTTGAGTGCTCTACAAACTATGTGTATGCCTTGAATGCTATGTTTACCCAGAAACCACTGCTCTACAGTGCTGACATGGTAGAATAAAGCCACCTTCAGCATAGCACACAGCATTTAGACCCAAGGATGTGCACTCTTATCGACCGGCAGGAACACAGCCTTGAGAAACTGAACGTAGACACATCTGTGACTAGGGCTGGAATTTATCCTCTATTGTGACTCACAACCTGTTAATCGGTTCACTTATAAATCCAAAATGAATGTGCTGCATGGGACTTAGTGAAACTTGTAGCTCCCACTGGCATAGAAGCAAGTATAAGACGCCAGATAAATAACCTTTGGTAAACTGAGTCACAAGCATTGGAGTTCCCTCAACAGTAAAATGACTGTTGCTGTGCTATCACACTGCTCTGACAAACACACCTAATTCAGTTGCAGCAGTAGTTCATTTTGGGGGGAAAGTACAGTATTCCGTATTGCACTTTGTTCAGAATGCTTCAAATGCAATTTTTTTAACTCCTAACACTGCAGTTTCATTAACTCGGGGTCCTCCTGCCAAACGTATCCATGACTGTGTCCCTCTTTCATGGTCAACATTTCAACCCAAAAAACCTTTGCAAAGCTGAACACTCTTCTAGTACTAGAGTTTCTCACGTTACTTGATACTGTAAAGTAATCCCTACAGACAGGGTCATTTAGATTTGCACTACTGTATTTCCAGTTGTGGTTTTTCGTTCTTCTTCTGCTAACATAAACCCGCTTGACCTCCCTCCATCCTCAGGTCTGACCTGGTTCCGGTGTACGCGTTCGGCGAGAATGACGCCTACAAACAGGTGATCTTTAAGGAGGGAACGTGGTGCAGACAGATCCAGAAGAGGCTGCAGAAGCTGTTAGGATTTGCCCCGTGTCTGTTCCATGGATGTGGCCTCTTCTCTGAGGACACCTGGGGCATTGTGCCTTACGGCAACCCTATTACCACCATAGGTATGTTGAACTGCTCATGTCTATATTTTCTAACAAAAAGGAAAACTATGAAGAGGTACTGTATCTTATAAGTGCAGAACCAGGACAGTTAAAAAAAACCACATTGTTTAAAGACATTATAGGGCTAACGGTGCTTATTGTCACCAACAAACTGTTTTGAGATAACTGTCACAAAAGCAGTGTTAGTTGTGTCCAGCTGCAGGGATAAATTAATGTTTAACACAATGCTCCAAACAAGTGCAAGGGTTTTGAGGTTTATTAGTTCAGTCATCTCTCTCCGTGCCCATGTGTTTTTATAGTACTTTTTATGGTTTGTTTTCAGTTGGGGAGCCAATCACTGTGCCAAAGGTTGAGGAACCTACTCAAGATGTTGTGGATGTTTATCATGACATGTACATCAAGTCCCTCCAGCGCCTCTTTAACAAGTACAAGACCCGCTTTGGTCTTAAAGAGAGTGACATTCTTCACATCCAATGAACAAAAGGCTGTGGATGCGTTTTCAGACTTGGTACCGCCCTTCCTTGTGCCCGTCTGTTATGGTCTCTGTTTTGTTAGGTGATACACGTAAACATGTCTGCACATAAACGTTCGCTCTCCGCACTGTGCACATAAGTTACTGTATGCTCCTCCTGGAAGCTGTGCTTGGGGAGGCATGGAAAAATATAACTGTTCCTGTAATAAGTCTTTTTTCCGCACTAAAATGTAATGGTGCTTTTCTAAAGTATGCCTCCTCTATTGCTGTTTACAATGTTAGAAAAGCATACACTTTGGACTCTGAGGAACTATGTATCAGTACAGTGCAAGAACCTGTAGATGGTGCTACAATCTAACATGCAAGTCCCAAGGTTTTCGTTCACTTATGCCTTAGTGTAATTCTCCCTAATCTGATATGCTGTTATGCGAAATGCACAAACAATGCAACTGGAAAGAACCGATTTAAAAATTGGGTGAATGGGCTAAAGGGTTAATTAACCAAAGACCTTATGATATTTTAAAATATTTAATACTCAAATAAGTTGAGTGGGATGGATTTATATTTTGATATGCAATACATATGTACAGTAGCTAATTCTATTATACCAGGAAGTATTAATTGGTTTCCCTAAAAGAAGAAAAGTATAACTACAACTCTTGCACTTTTTTGTTTGTTTAAAAAAAAAGAAAAGAAAAAAAGACACATTTTGACACAAGGTCTTCCTAAAATGGTTCTTCAGCTGCTTTTTAGTAATTTTACATTCTTGTCTTGTACCGATGAGCAGTTATAGCTTTATACCTCCACTC
>JAODUG010004378.1:0-10622 GCA_027564795.1 Aphredoderus sayanus
GTGTGTAAGCTGTAGAATTAGGTTTAGCGCCTACTATCTGCCACAAAGAGCTAGTGATTTGGGTCAGTTTGACCCAGTGGACATTACTAGGGTTAACAACGCACTGCAGTTGTCACGTATCTCCAAATAAAACGAGCATAGTCTTACGTCGGCATCTCGCGTAGACGTATATTTAATTATCATACATAAACTATATATTTAGCCTGTTTTGTGATTTATTGTTTTTGTTTTTTGACGAACAGAGATTTTAATATTCTCTAAGCTTTGTTAAGTGTTTCCCATTTACAGGTTTGTGTGTGTGCGTTTGTGGTTGGTGGGCTGTGTATGTCAGTTCTTAGCATTGAAGAGTGTGAGGTATCTCACATCCTACGGCCTCGTGTCACTTTCAATCACGTAGATTCCACAATACGTTTTCATTCAGAGTTTACTGTATTTTAAATTAGTATGCACGTCAGATGAAAAGTAAACTGGTTTAACAGGTACAGAATTAGCAACAGTGGATTTTAGAGGCTTATAGAGGGACAGACAAGGTCGTGCTTATTGCCCTCCCCCCCCCCCCTCCCACCCAGGCACCCCCACGCCTACACCCAGATGGGAGGAGATGCTGCTCTCTACTCTTTCAGCTACTTGCTACAAACATCTGATTTATTTACATTGCAGATGTATAAAACATCTGCAATGTAAATAAATCAGATGTTTCAACCTATACTCTAGAAGTCTGTATTCTAAATCCTTTTTATTTTATTGTTTAGCTGTTAGTGTTTGATTGTTTCCTTGGGTGTTTGTGCCTCCCACACTGCATTTAAGATCTGTCATTTTAGCAAAAGTCAGTATGTTAGTCAGTATGTTGGTAATTAAGAGTTTTGGTTCAGTTTATCAGTTTCAACCTGTACTGAAAAAGCCACGTTTCCCAAATTTCAAGAGGATGTTAAAAATTGTTAAAATTGTAAAGTGCTTTATAAACAGGATGTCATGTTTGTTTTTTCACACATTTAGAAAACTCATATGAAAAAGTACATTTACCACAAACAAAATGCTGTAGTCTCACTGTAGTTTTTTACTTTGGCAATTTATAAAACCTTTGCCCTCCTATTTTACTGTGTGCAATAGCTGTACCTGCCTGTACAGTATTTGTGGGATGCTTTTTTTTCAGACTAACTGCGGTATAGGCCTACGGTTCTGTTTGTCTCCATATTAACGTTTTTAAACAGGTAATATACACTGCAGAAGGCAACAGGATGTCATGTGGGTTTAAAGAGGTGAAAGACAGGAAACACTGTTTTTACATCATACACACACACACACACACACACACAAACCTTCTCTGCAATTTGTAACTTCACCTTTGTCTTTTTTCAGTGATCAGAATTGATTTACAGGAAAATGTATGACAATGTTTCCTCGCAGTTTACAATCTGATTTAATAATACAATCTTCAAATCAAGAATACATTACCAGTAATGTTGTTTGATTATGACAAAGGTCCCCAAAGAATATAATTTGTTGTCGCTAAATATGATTCATGTTTTTTAAAATTGAATTGCAACACAAAAAGCCAAAGAATTAAAGTTAGGAGTTTTCTATGGATTATAAAATCTTGGAATGATCACTAAAAGGAATTTTTTGTATGTTAAAATATATATATATATGTGTGTGTGTTTTCTCATGATTTACATAATGACAAATTCAGTTTCAAGGTTTGGTAAGGGCATAACTGTATCTTTTTAGTGTGCAGCCTTGGGAGCTTTTCTGGCCGTGAGAGGGTTCAAATGAAGAATTAGGAACTGATCTTGTAGTCTACTGTTACTGTTACAGTATGTGCAGGAGCCACATTAAAGCCTACAGCCTATACCTGTACTTTCCAGCTGGTGTGTCGATCCTGTCCGGAATTTCCCTTGTGGTCGGAGACAGTATAAAGCAAACGCATGATATGTATGTATATTTGGTTGTGCACGTACGTGTCTCCAACACTTTAGGGCCGAAGGGCAGGCATTCCTCTCTGCTTCTCCCCCTGTGACGGCAGCAATGGGCCCACAGCTCTCTGCCCCTCCACAAGGCACAGAGAGCATTTATCATCCTTCAATTAGCCTGCAGCCAGACTTGCGTTGTTTTGTTTCAAACAACAATTTCTTCATTTATAATATATGTATTAACATCCGATGGTCATTGAGTAATGTAGTTGGTTGTCATGCATGCCAATCAAAAAACCTTTCCTGTCAAATAGGCGGGTTTTGAGGCAGTTTAGCCAGCGCTGTGTCCCAGACATTAGGGAAATAAAGGCTGGCTCTGCGATATTAGTCAAGTAAAGGATGACTCTGCAAGACTCCGGACTAGCTAACACACACGAATGGCAGCGTACTCAGAGGGCTCCTCCTTGGGCCTCAGGGGCCTTGCAGCGCGCCCTGGTGGCAGAGCTTGGTGGTTCAGGGAAGCGTAGGTGATCTCTCCATGGCTTCTGACGTCTGCCTCGGTCATTTCTCTCCGGCACGCCGGTTCCCCGCCACCCCCCTCGTCCCTCAACGACGTCACCCGGTTGGCCGAGGATTTCGCCCGGTAGGGAGCATTGTCGTAGATGTGGTCGGGGTCCCCGGGGCGCAGGGGGTTGGGTGGCAGGGCAGGTAACTGCGGCATGGGTATGAACGTGTACTGTAAAACATGAGCGTGTTAATACCACTAAGTTCTGATCAACATTTTAAACTGTCACTGTGTGGGTCTGCGTATGCTTTACCGGGCTTTCGCTTTGGTTCTGTTTTCTGGATTTTCCTGCAGAATGAAGCACAAATTAATGCTCGGTATCAAAATAAATGTATGTACTCGATCCACCTTATTGGATGCAATGGAGGCCATTTGTGTGGGGATTTCCAGGTCACGTGAAATTATTTATTTAAAATATAAATACCTCCTCTTCATTTAATTAATTAATTGTCCGTGCATGTGGGACAGACTTGTTGTTTGCTTACATGTGTAATAAGTAATTATATGAAATGTAATGATATCCATGGCTTGTACATAAGTCCCTACATGCTTTACTTCCATGTTCAGAAATAAGGCTGATTATAAGATACTGTGTTAGGCCTAATTATGACAGAAGGTCTTACCTTTGCAGCACATTATTGCCAGGACCGTAACAGCTATCACCAAGAGAACCAGCAGCATGGTGCCACCAGCACAGTAAACATACAACCACAGTGTGTCTATTGGGTCAGGCTGATGACTGTGTGTGCTGCCTGCAGAGGGTAGAAGTACACAGTTACAGTATCACGGTGTGTCTATTGGGTCAGGCTGCTGACTGTGTGTGCTGCCTGCAGAGGGTAGAAGTATACGGTTACAGTATCACAGTGTGTCTATTGGGTCAGGCTGATGACTGTATGTGCTGCCTGCAGAGGGTAGAAGTACACAGTTACAGTATCACAGTGTGTCTATTGGGTCAGGGGCTGACTGTATGTGCTGCCTGCAGAGGGTAGAAGTACACAGTTACAGCATCACAGTGTAAAGCGTTTCACTGTTCCCTGCATAAACAATACAGGGCAGGAGGAACAGCAGTACGAAGTGTGTAAATCAAATATGCTCTCACACCATGCGTATTGTTTTGTGTTCATCAATGTCCGGAAAACTATTTTGTCTCAGAAATTAAAATGTAAGCATAACATTATCGTGCAGGAGTTTTAGTGAATAAATCTGTCTTACTTATGATATCGGGCCATGCTACTGTTGTGGGTTGAAGAACATCTGGGGAAAAATAAGTTTTTGTCTTAGACAACAATATTACCATATACAGTATAATAATGAAAATGTAAGGATTAAAGCTTCTGTACACTCTTGAAGATTTGTAAAGAAATACAGTTGTGTCCACTACCTCTCGTTCCCTCCTATTCTCTCCTATAGGAGCCCTTCCCACAACCTGCTCCAGTCTTTCATATCTTTCTATTGGTTTCATCACAAGTCAAGACCGTTTAATATGATCAAAAAGTCAAATTAAGCTGTTGTTCCTTATATTACATTATTTAACTACCATAGTATAGTCTAAATCACACTGTGGATTCATCGAATAAATAATCAACAGCTTTGTTTCGAGAATAACCATTAGTTGCAAACCTTCGAAGGTTAATGTGGAAACAAAATATTTAGAGTCTGTTAAATTAGTTTTAATGCTGGTTATGACTTGATGACTCCATGCTCCATCTATAGTTTGATTTAGCAGTGTGACCTCTTGAAGATATTCCCCCAAGGCCCACACAGGTGGCGGGAGGACATTGTGTAATCTATAGCAGCAGTGGTAGGTAGACCAGAACCATTGTATTATTTGTAACACAAGTGGTATATGTGCTGGTATTGGCACACATCCATATACTGACAACTGAAGTTTAAGTGACAATGACCATCTGACTATGTGTCACGCATACAACAGATCAGAAGGCAGCACAGTAGTTATATGTACAGTATATGGTAGGAAAATATGTTGTGTAAGACACTTACCAGAGACATTGACAGTAATTACATGGCTCACGTCATCTCCAGCTTTACACTGATAGGATCCATAGTCACTTATTAGCACTTTGTGAAAAATCAGGTATGCTATTCCTTTATATGAACCCATATATTGCCATTCTGTGTCAATGCGAGTGTCATTGATCATAATGGTCACAGAATCTTTAGTCCAGGTGATGTTTGGAGCAGAGTTGTTGCAGGTCTCAACAGGACATTGAATCCTAAAGTCTCTGCCTAGTTCAGTTTCATAAATAGTGTCACGACGTACTTTAATGGTTGGTATGCAATCTGTATGTTCACCTGTATGGGGGAAATGAAAAGTAATGCAAAAAAGATTAATAGGTGTCAGCATGTTACAGATTCTATATGATGTGTTTTATAGTCCCAATTTGTCATATTGAATTATCTAGATTTATTCGTTGTTGATATTGAACCAGAATATTTCTCTAATTCCTATATACCACATCTTCAAAACCACGTCCATATTCACTTATCTAGTTTTTTTTACGGTAATTACATCATTTGAAAGTGGTAAACATGTCTTAATACAGGTATGGGTAGCTTGATAAGAAATATAATTGAATTTCATCACCCACATTTGCACCCAAATTGTGCTGTTTTTCCATATTTTTGTGAAACCAGTATGTAAATGACAAGGGGATTACACATTTTGAGAAAAACACACAGCTTTGTGTGAGTGGTAATTAGATATGCGTGAGGTCCCCGGGGCTTGAAGATTGAACTGTACAGACCCCCCGCCCGCCCCTTCCTTCCCGCCAACCACATGCTGTATTTCCATGAGAGCACAGATCATTCGGTGATCTCAGTTGAAAATGTCAGTTGTGTGCCTGCACAGAGCTATCAGGCCTAGTCATCAACACACTCAGAAATATCTTGAAGTCTATTTTAAACGTACACAAGCGTAGCCTAAACACACAAACCACATGACTGGCTGGTGCTGTGGTTACCTGCCCTGTACACTAGTGCACATAATTTAATGAATATGTAGGTGACATTATTTCAACCCAAGTAAATATTTCACGCACACCCATTTTAAAGGCTTTGTAGTTATTGGGCCATGATGGATAAATTGTAATGATTTATTTGGAGAAACCACTGGTATCAAAGAGCATGTATATTCTGAATGTTTACTGAGGCTGAACTATGTTTGACTTTTGCCATTATTTTTTACTAACTAATCATTTCCATATATAGTACAGTTAACTCCCATACACTGAAAATATCACCTTTACTTTATAAAATAGCATACATTAAATTCTGTTTACTACATTAGTTTAGACAGCTAGGCACTCTTTGAAGGTATAACATGTCAATTATTTAAAGCACCTTATATACATTATAGATGTACAATATTTTGACAGTATCATAACTAGATGTCACCAGTCTAGAGGAACTGAAATCTTGAAATTCAATTGTTAGAAATTAAGCAGCTTGAGTTTAAGGTAAATGCCCAACATTAAAGCTGTCGGTTGTAAATGTGAGGTCACAGTGCAAAATATGAATTATGACATTTTAAAGTCTAATCTTATATATTTATCTGTTGTCCATTGTGCATTAATGTACATACTGTACTGTTGACTCTTATATTGCAAACTCCAACAATAGTTTGAAATAATTTATTGTAAACTAAAATTAGAACAGGTTTATCTGTTGAAATGTAATCTGTTATCTGTATTCCCTGCATGTTGTTATTGTACTTTTTAGTTCTGCTTTGTTTGTTATGCACGTTTTTAGTTTCTAATATATTTGCATTTGCAGAGAGAAGCTGAAAGTCCATTTAACCAGTGAGCTAGTATTGATGCATACTGTACAGCATGTATCTGTCTGTTTACACCACATTAGAACAAGTACAACATATAATCTGACTTATGGCTTGTTGTCCTCTAAAAGCGTCTGTTATAGGAAACAGTTAACATAACAGAAAGCTGTGATAACACCGTGTCCCCTTCCAATGGGATGACTCAGGTGAATACGAAGTGTCACTTACTGTAAGCCTCTGAGCACAGAAGAAGCACCGTCAAAATGGACACCTGCGCGACGGGCCCGTACACACGGGGCCTCATAGTACCGCTTGGCTCCAAACAGACCCGTTTCACCTGGTTTCCAACGGGAGTGGACACAAAACATTGTTCCTCACAGTGGTCCTCCACTGTGCGCACGCCACACAGAAATACAGAAGTGTGGAGGGGCCGTGAGCTGTGAGGACTTCCTTTCTCTCACGCACACCTTCAGATCTGCTTGTTCTGCGTGTTCTTGAGCAATGACAGTTTGCACGGTGAAGGTGGATCCTGGAGATACACTGGCCTGGTATTCCACTGTATGGTTGGGCGTATTGAGTGTGAATTAGGTGGAGAAACAGTTGGTATGCTCACTTGCACAAGGCCAGAATATCTCTGTTCATTATTATGAACTGATGCTGTAGCTGACTAGTTTGAATCATTTAGTCCCCAGAACTGGTGAGATGAGGACAGATTAGGTTAGTTTGGATTATTTTGGATGCATTGCTCCCTAATAGAGAAGTGTGATTACACTTAATCATTTTGTATGAACAGACAGAAGGGAGGGATCTCACACACCCTTTAGTTTTAGATCCAAAACGTAATTCACAAACCTTGAACAACATTGCCACTATGTGGGGATGCTATGTCATTGTTGTGAGAGAATTGAGCTGATAGCAGTATTTTACAATGACAGTATCTCCTGCCACCTTATCCCTCATGATGTCCTCTGGGTCAAACTGACCCAACGCACTACCTCTTTGTGGCAGAGAGAAGGCTCCAATTCTAATTCTACAGTTTACACAGACATAGAATGGGATGATGATGGTAGTGTGTTTGAACCCCGAGGACAACGGCAGGGTTAAAAGGCATGAAAAAACAAACAAATACATTTAAAAAAATTTATAAAGAAACACACTAAAAATAATTTAAAGTGCTACACAATCAGACACAATCAGGTGGCGCCATTTGGTGGCACAATATATAATGACAACAGAAGGGTGAACATATGTATT
Organism: Aphredoderus sayanus; assembly: GCA_027564795.1. NCBI lineage: Eukaryota > Metazoa > Chordata > Actinopteri > Percopsiformes > Aphredoderidae > Aphredoderus > Aphredoderus sayanus. The sequence continues at coordinate 7,523 of JAODUG010004378.1, forward strand.
GGATGTACCCTTTGCATGCACAGCAAGGCTACATCCACAAGGTGGCACTGCTCTGCCTGCTTTGATTGTGGGTACTTTCATTCTCTGTGCTAGGCTTGGCCTCCTACATTACATTAATACCATTAATACCAGCTTAATACTTTTTATTACTCATGGTGTGTTGCTTGTGGATAAAGGCGTCAACTAAAGAATTGTAATTTAACCACATAATGGCACCCCTTGAGTGTATCGACTGTTTACACATTCCTAACTGTCAATAGATCCATCACCTTATATGATATTTTAACCCTCCTGTTGTCCTAGGGTTTCAAACTCACTCTTTTTTTGACATACACTAAGATGGCGCCACCTGATTATGTATGATTGTGTGGTTCTCTTTACTGTCAGTGCTGTGTATTTATTTATTTATAAATTATTTTGTTATGTATTTGTGTTTTTTTTTGTGTGCCTTTTTACCTGTTTAAACGTGTGTGTGTGGCCCATTTGTTTTGGTTTGAGGTGCTGGTTTATTTATAGTGTGACATCCAAGATGGTCATTCAAAATGACAGTGATCAAAAACACAAAAGGCCACATCAGAATGGTGGGAAAGAAGCTTTGGAGTGTCAAGTCAAATTGGTCTATTATCCTACAGAGAGGCAATGGCAGGACCACAAACCAGCAATTAATGCTTCAATACCTATGTTTCTGCTTTAACGCAGTTCTACTGAATAAGGATTAATGGACTAAAGTCGGATATTGAACTGTAGCGTATGTTTGCCGTCATGGCAGCTGTAGGTGGCACAAGCAGTTTAGCTTTTCACACTGGTGTGCAAATTGTTTGTTGTGTGTTATATGATGCTTAGGAAATATGTTAGTCCTGAAGACTGCTGATGTTATTCTAATAGAACGTGTTTACTAATGCAGTCTGATGTTGACTTACGACCTATTCAAATACTGACAAATGCTGTAAAGGTTGTTCTTTGTGTTAGATGTTTAAACATTTGTACAGTAATTTTTATTATTTATTTATTTCATATGGCTCGAAAATTCTAATACTTTTCTTTAAATCTTTCATTGCACATTTATTGTGTCAGAACAGGGACATTCTTTTAGAAGACATTGTAGCAAAATTGTAATAGTTGTGGTTGGAAATAAATCTAATATATAAACCTAAATTAATATTTCGCATCTGCCATTGGACCGGATGTGTGCAAACTTTCCGTGAGACATTAGTTGTTCTGAATAACATTGCTTTGTGAGGTTTACAATGGTTAGAATGAAAGAGCCACAGGGGGCTTATTCTATTGTGAGTAATCGGTTACACATCCTGTAACAACATACTATATTGCCTTTCTCTGTGTTAAGGCCATGAAAACAAAATACTAAATTGATCAAATACAATTACAATGATAAAGTTAATTACATATTTTTGCAATTATATAAAAAAAATAACACGTTAAATAACTCGCCTGATTAGGTTTTATTACTGCAGGTATGTAAACAATATCCAAATGATGTCAATTTTTTATTTATGTATTCTTTTATGACTGACCATGTATTTGTTGTAACAAGTTACAAGTTTGGAATGTTTCATATCCCTGGTGCGTTTGTGTAATGAACTTGGTGTTAACTATTTTTTATACACATAACCTACACAGCACAGCATCCATAATAACCTCATATTTAGCAAGGATTATGAGTTATATTCCTGTAGAATTAAACCACTTTAGAGATTTTAGATTAAACCAAAAAAACTTTATTATCACATCTCTTCAGATTTCAGACAAAAAGCGAAATTGTAAGATTAAATGTTTTAATTAAGAGTACACATTTATACAGGTAAAATAAAGTTAAAACTTTTTTAAACATTATTTAGGATACAGTAGATTGATTTCAATACAAAGTTCAGGTCATATTTTCCTATTGCCATATTAAAAAGCCATGGTAAAGAAACATGAATTGTTATAAATGGTGTGAACACAGTAAAGACAAATGCACACCATGTACACAGACACATTATTAATCATTATTCTTATATGTGCAGATGCCTCTAAAAAAACTACAATCTATAGCACATTCCAATTTAGGTTAGTTTTACATTAACAATTACCATGATACACCAGCAATGTACAGAATGATCAATTTGGATGTTTATACTCTGGTACTGTACTTTAGGCAGACCAGAACTGAAAATGAGAGATATAAATATATTGAAAATATAAAGACAATTATGAATTGTGAGGGAGCTGAATTATTATTCTTATTTACATGAAAATATGAAAACCCTTAAGCCACTATATATATAATTTTTTTTTTTTTTTTTTTTTTTTTTTTCTTTCTTTCATGCAGCAGTTGCAGCTACTGTGTGAAGATCACACACGTCACTGGTTCGCTGGCAGCACTTGGTTCAGTGAAGTGTACATGACCAAGCTCATTTCCTCTCCCCCATCCCTCTGAGAGCTGTCTCGCAGGTGAGCTTGTGGACTGAATTGTGGCAAGAGTTGCTGGGCCATGAGCATGGCCTTGAACTGTAAGACATCAAGTAAATCAGGGTAAAATATCACAACAGAAATATCATACGCATTAGAGAATTGATTGGGTCTGACAGTTAAGTACAATATGTTACCTGGTTGTCATTTTGCCTCTGTTTACTGGAGTTTCCTGCAGAGTGAATATTATACAAAATCATGTGTTCAGATTTGGATCAAAACAATGTTGGCTGTAGTTATGCAGAGCATCTTACCTTTGCAGCCAGGACCGTAACAGCTATCACAAAGTAACCAGCAGCATGGTGCTACCAACACAGTAAACATACAACCACAGTGTGTCTATTGGGTCAGGCTGCTGACTGTGTGTGCTGCCTGCAGAGGGTAGAAGTACACAGTTACAGTATCACAGTGTGTCTATTGGGTCAGGCTGATGACTGTGTGTGCTGCCTGCAGAGGGTAGAAGTACACAGTTACAGTATCACAGTGTGTCTATTGGGTCAGGCTGCTGACTGTGTGTGCTGCCTGCAGAGGGTAGAAGTACACAGTTACAGTATCACAGTGTGTCTATTGGGTCAGGCTGATGACTGTGTGTGCTGCCTGCAGAGGGTAGAAGTACACAGTTACAGTATCA
>JAODUG010004381.1:0-10621 GCA_027564795.1 Aphredoderus sayanus
TAAGTCATACAATGTTATCTGAAATGGTATAGATACTAAACAAAAAAGATTCTTTGTCAAAAACTTTACTTTATTACATCAAAATCTCGGTATCAGGGAGCAAGTATGTAAATACTGAAATTATCTATTTTATCCTATGTTATCCGGTGGAATTGATGATGTTACAACTCTCCCTGTGTTACAACCATACCCGGTCTCCCCAACTTTTAATATTGAAGGGAGATCCCTCCCAACATGTACTGAACCTCATGTTTACTGAAATGATTTGCAGGTTATATATAAATAAATGTGACTTGACTTGCCTTGCAACTGATAAAATAAAAACCTACCTGGATTTATGGTCCATATTGTCATTATTCCTGCTTGGTTTCAGTTTGTTTGGCCGCCCGTGTCTGAGCTCTCCGGGTCTCTAGCACTATAGGCTACGGAGTACGGCCGTGTGGTTTGAGAGTACATGAAACAAGTACACTGCTGGTTGTTTCGTTTCACATGCGAGCCTATCGTTAGAAATGGAAATGTAATTATATCCTATAAAATACAATACAAACTTTGCTTAGGGGTAATTCTTTTCACTTGACAATTTGACGAGAGACGTTAACATTTGTTCGACTTTGTCAGAATTTTCCGGCCAAAGTCCGGCATTTCTGGATAACAGAAACTCTGACCCAGACACCATATAACCCATGTCATGTCATCCGGGTCAAAATGACCCAAATCACTAGCTCTTTGTGGCAGATTGAAGGCGCTAACCCTAATTCTACAGCGTACACAGACATATGATGTGCACTGGTGACATAACAAGGTGTGTGTTTGAAACCCACAGGAAGGGTAAAAAGAACAAAAAACCAACACAAATACATAAATAAATAATTAATAAATAAATAAATACACACAGCAATGACAATTGAAAAACACAAATCATACACAATCAGATTTCTGAGTACATTACGAGGGTTAAGTTAGCACTTCTTCCTCATAGACATCTTCTGATGACATCACCAAATACCAACAGATATGCTTACTCAAGTCCCTACTAGTCATATTTTAAAAACTAATAACTGGTTGTTTACAATGTTTTGGCCTCCCAATAACCATTAGCTCTTTGAAATTCAAAGATGTTTCAACCACTAAATAAGTATTTGTTTTAATGTTCTTTCTATAAAATATGCTAGCCAAGTTGCTACAGTGTAGATTACTGGACCCAAATAATATACCCTGACTTCTGGCCCAATCTCTCAATAGCTGCTCATTAGGCTTGCCAAAGACAACCTACAGTACAGCTGCTGTGGACAAACCCAGGATTTTGCCATTCTCCAATCTAGTTGCGGTATTTGCAGTGGCTAATGTATTAGCTTCTGAACTCATTTCACTGAGGAAGTAAGCTGAACACATCCTGACCTCCAGTTAATTTTGGCTCGATGGGCTGCCCATGCCCCTAATTAGAGTCAGAGATGCATTCGGTTATAACAGAGATGGTGTGTATAGCCAGGCATTCAAGAGGGAAATGCATCTTTCTACCCCTTAGCCCAGTTTTGTCTTTCCCATTGCATATAAAAGTAGGAGTAATTCAGCTGAACATCATTGCACTTCTGAACACAGTTTAATATGAAAAAGGCCCACAGTTTTCAGTGAGGGAAAAATATAGGTAGGAACACTCCAATTTCCTTCTCTTGTAAAAACATTTTCTAATAAGATTATTCCTGTAATGGTGCACTTCGAGTTTATCTGTGCAACCTTCTTCATAGCTCTTATTCTACAAGCTATACTTTGTAGAGGTTTTGCTCAGTTTTTAATCAGATACATTTCTGACCCCTCTTGCACTACAAACTGAGAAGAATGAGATACAGAAAATATTTTTCAAATATGTTGAATATTTTCTTGAAATTTCTCCAAAATGTTCTACTTTTATACTACCGCACCACGTTTTATCTGTTAGAATGTATGTTAATGGTAATGAATTAAATATTCTATAGGCTACTTCATATTATTTAATGTGTAACTTTAATATTAAAAATGTCTTCTAAATTGTGGTTTCTCATAAGTTATTATTAAACTTGTCATTGATTATTATTGTTAGAAGTATCAGTAGTACAGTAGTGCTGAAATCCATTAATACATTTTAATTGTAACCATCAAACATACTGCATACACACTGGCATGCTGTGCACCCATCTTAGCCTCTTCAACCCTTCAAGGCACTTTAATGTTCTGCTGGATATCTCATTTAGTCAACTACCTGTGTGCACAAGAAACCCTCATTCGCTAATTCTGATGCACAGCAGCTAGTCGCTGGCATCCAAGGTGTGCAATTATCTATTTCAGTCGCCCCAGATAGGCATATCAAGACAGCACCAGCACTGTTGCCAGCCATCTGGCAGTTTAAGAAGCGAAGTCTCTGTTGGCAGAAACACATACGTGTTTCCACCATCAATGTATGAACACCCACCTTAAAATCCACCGCCGTCCTTGTTTTACAGATTGCAAATTTGTCACGGTCACTTGGTCGCTCTGTGATTTCATGTGCTCCTTTATTCCAGCCATTCCATATGTAATATCCTATAGGAAGTTATAGGATGTCAATTCAAATATTGTAACTCTTTAATACTACATGTACAAGCAGTACAACCATTGACAAGATCCTCATATAGACCATTATACAACACATAATCAAATGATATTCTGTAGAAGCAACCTATGAATGTTTATTCTGTAGCGGTTGTACTATCATTTCCCTTACCCTTTCACAACCACAACTGACCATTGTTATCGTATCTAATAAAAGTTTTATTTGCCAATTATTTCAATTCAGACTCATATAACCATTAGAGACTTACAATAAGTACAGTTACAAGTATTAAGATGGGCAAGATATTTTATTCAAGGATACATATACAGTAGGCAGACCACGCACATCAGGGATTGAACCCATGACTTTTTGTTGAGTGTCAACACATAGCAATTCCAAAGCTGAAGGATATCAGAAAATAAACACTATATTGTGCAAACTGGAGTAACATACAATACAATACATACTACTAGTACAGACAGATTTGTGGATATTTTAGCAGTATGTTTTTGAGGAACAAGATAGTCTTACTAGAGCGGGCCGACAGGTGATTGAGAAGTCGCTGGTTTGAACCACGCTTACTCCTCACCAAGTGTCGAGGTGTCCTTGAGCAAGACACCTAACCCTAACCACTCCCGGTGGTTAGATGGCGCCTTGCATGGCAGCCGTCACCATAGGTGTATGAATGTGTGTGAATGGGTGAATGTGAGGCTAAATTGTAAATCGCTTTGGAGTGTCCGAAAGGTTCAATAAAAGCTCTATATAAATGCAGTCCATTTACCATATATGGTTCTTGTAATGCTGAGGCTAGAGGTTTGGTCGGAGAACAATACATTATTTATTGAACATCTACTGTATGCCTGTACTTATATTGGTGTATGCAAGGGGGTTGAAAAAACATGTTTTAATAAACAAACTGACATTTAACATTTTTATTGCTTTTGAAAATATGAACCTGAGCAAGCCAATTACCCTCCAACCAGCATTACACCAATCAGCAGCATATTTGCACAAACTGTCCAACACTATTACAACCAAATCGTGGCCATAAAGTCTTTAGCAACACTAAAATACTTTTTATAATCCTTAGCTGTGTTCTGAAATCACTCCCTTTTTGCCATTCTGCCAAGATTTTGACTTTACACTTGATTGTGATGAAAATACAATGCTTTGACATGACTTCGCAACATTTTATGACCCCCTAGACAGTACTTACTGAGTGCTTACTGCATAGGAGATAGTGAATGCCTTTCACCTCCATTCCACTCCATTCACCTTTAACGCCTTCTTTTTACAGCCTTGGCAGTGTTCAGAATGATAATTCTAAAAGACAATAGACGACACTGATTAAATGTACACTCCTCAATTTGTATCCAGTATTGGCCCTTGTGCTAGTGTGGCACTCCTATCTACATCTTCCCCAATAGTGTTCCTATTGGCTCAGACCCAGAGGACGACCCAATGTTTGTGCTTCAACATATAAACAGTGAGTGGTGGAGAACATTCTATAAATAACATGATTCACTTTAACTGCATTTGCATCACAAAAAGTGCACATATTTTGTGAAACTTTGTCAACATTTATTTTAAAGCTTTAATTTCGTTTAATGTTTCATGCATTTGAATAATGAAACTCACCTACAGTAACGGCTTAATTTGATTGCGTACATAACTACATTTTACCTGCATCTCTATCTATGCATATGTAACTGGGCTCGTTCCGACTGGGACTTGAACCTGTCTCTCCCGCGTAGAGAGCGGACGCTCCTACAAGACATGATAAAACCCAATGGGCTCTAGCATGCATCGCCAGAGCCTCCTATGAGGTGTCGGAGAGTGAGGTTCAACACTGCGCAGCTACCTGCTGGCCACTGTTACACATACAACAATAATGGTTAGCTTCATCTAATGGACATTTCTGGATCATGTAAAAGGCTTATTTTCTTAATACAAGTTAAGAATCGCTGTGTTTGTGATAAATAATACATTATGGTTTCCTTAAGCCATAGTTAACAGCCACAGAAGTATAGATTGGTATTTCTGTAGCTTGTGATGTATTATGGATCTGATAGATGTTCACCTAAGGGCAGGCAGAGGCTGACAGAGGTGTTCTGTTAACTCAGTAAATCCAGACATACAGACACCTACTTCTCTGTTTCTGTCTCTTTTACAGAAAGTGTTTATTAGCTCTCCCCTATCTCCTTCTCTCCCTTTATTTCACTATCATTATCTCCCTTTCTTTCTTTGTATCTCCCCTGCATCTCCATTTCTCTCCTTTGTTACTTTCCCCTCTTGTGCGCTGCAAGGATTGTTGACTCAATAAGTGGTGATCAGACATAATGCGAATGGGACTGACCTCTCAATGAATGGGACTGACCTGTGTGTGCGTGCATGCTTGTGCATGTGTGTGTTTTGGAGTTATGTGTTCAGGAAGGGAATAAACAAAAAGCATTAAAGGACAAGGACTCATCTATAACTGTGATGGAGTAACTGCAACCTCCTAGAGCAGTGTGTGTGTGTGTGTTTGCGTGCTGGTGTGGGTGTGCGTAGGCTGATGTGCACATCTGTGTGTGTGTGTGTGTATGTATGTACTCTATGGGAGTGTTTTGAACTGTGCAATAGTCACTCATCTACCACTCTAATAGAGGAGTGTGTGTTTGAGTAGGCAGGCGCATACATCTGTTGTTGCGTGTGCATTAGTGTGTGTGTGTGTAGGTTTGGGTGGGTGTGTACATGCGTGGGTGCGTTTGCATGTATGCACGCGAAGAGAAAAGGCTGAGTAAAACGGCGGGCTGACAGGTTAATTGTGGAGAAACAACAGCAGGGCAGGCAACAGGATAAAGACGGGCTGCCACTTCATCTGCCGGACGCAGGTGGAAATAAACTGCTTGCAGTACAGGGTATGCCTTTCATTCTCCGTGACACCGAACACACGGACTGGTGAAATATAATACACTAAGGAAGAGTTCTGCGTTTCTGTTTACTGTACAGTGACAAGTGACAGATACTGCATTTGCAGTCACTGCTATATATACACAGTACATATATTAATGTAAATATTGACTACAATATCATATTGTTACTATATGCTACATGTTAGCATAATGTAGTTCCAACTTATCCAGTAACAGAAAATGATGCGAGTGCAGTATAGAATTATTTCAATGAGTGTAGAGAAGCTGTAGATTGCAGTAAAAGGTTTTCCAGGCAACTTTACATTGGTTAAGAATTGCTACAGATCTATATAGTGGAATGTTTAATCAATGAGGCCACCTGAGCTGTGTCACAATGAGCTGGCTCAGCAGACTGTTGCGGTCACATGTGGATTAGTCACAGCATGTTGTTCAGATTGGAGGAATATTAAAAAGAGAGAGAGAGAGAGAGCAGTTGAAAGAAATGGAGAAAACATAGTGTTACTAAACCTTCAGTATTCAAATATATTATTATTATTATTAAAAGAATGCCAACTATTATTTCATTCATATCAGGTTGTCAAATGGTCTGTTATATAATTATATACATTTTGATGACCACTTTTAAAAAATTCTAATTAATAAAATAAACTGCATTTATTTGTCTTAATGTTTCCAATTATTTCCTTTCATTTCCATTCATGAACAAAATGTTGTTTTTCTTATGACATACAATAGAATACATTTGTTGCAAGCATTAAAGCATTCGTTATACACACATACAAACTCACATTATGATACCGTATTTTGCTCCCTTTCAAAATTCTATCTGTATGTGTCGTCTGTATTCAGCCACAGCAAACAGATGGCGGCTGGTATTAGCTGTCCCACCAGCTACATTGGTCAGGCCAGACCGCAGATGACAAGGTCACTGGAGATGCTCGCACCACATTCGCAGCCCTTTAGAATCAACTTGCCACATTGCAGCACATAAAGAAGACAGCAAGTGAGTACATTGGGGTTTGCAGCACAGCTGTGCAATTACCTTATCTTTAAAGATCCTCAGTGATCCTACCCATTCGCTTATCTTAAATTCCAAAGCAGTCGCAGGTAAAACGGCCGAACCCTGCAACAGACAATAATAACAACAAGGAACAGGAAATGATTTGTACATACAGCAATTAGATAACTAAATATACATGTGGCCGTGGCTGAAGCTGGGACAAGTAGCATTCAGTGAGAATATTTATAGCAGTTTATAATGGTAAATATGATCTCCTTGCATTGGCATACCAGGGGTCAGAAACGCTGACCCTCAATGATTGGAGTAAGGGACTGAGATTTGTGTTTTTGAAGAGGGAGTGGTCTGATAACTACACATTGAGACTGAATATTAAATATGATCATAGGTTTACTTTTTATTTCTTCTCATAATAGCTTGAAACATTTTCAAGTCAAGTAAATAGTCATTGTATTGTTTAAAAAAGCTTAAATAGTATTTACCGCATGTTACAGTATATTTATGGCAGTTGACATATCCTCCTCCTTATTTAAAATATTTATACTAGGCCAGGATGGAACTTTTTTTAAACTTCAGTTTATTGGGTTGTTGCCGATGTATGGTACAGTCGAGGGCCTAGAGACAATATATTTACAGTAGAAGTAATAACAAAGATAATGCACATAGCCAACCAGGTACACTGTTTGTCAAAACAAATAACACGTCCCCTTTCATAGTGTCCTTTAGACCAATGAATACATTACCATGCATTATTATACATTATGTCATTGTAGAGGATTATTAAAATGTAATTATTTACGATCCAGGAATTTTTGTCTGTATCATAAGTAGACATTCCACTACAGTATAGTACTGGATGTACTGTATAAACATAAGTGAAGTAACAACTGGAAGTCACAGCAGTGCAAATCACCACCCTTTTGAACAGCCTACCCAACCGAAACCCTGAAAATCAGGTGATTTACATAATTAGATGACCTGACTTGACCCAGAAAATGGCATGTCATCACATTGCCAGGAAATAATTCACTTCTGAATGACCAATGACATAGCTAGTGAATTATACAAATGTTCGTTTTGTATTATAAACCCCAATATGTTATTTTAAAACTAGATTGACATTAATATCTGCCACACAAATGTTTTTTAAACCAGAAGAAATGTGATGCCTATTTATTTTGAGCAGTTGTCAATGCATGCAACAACTTCAACATTTGGTCAGAAACTGATATATAGGCATTGCAGTTATAAATTGGGACTTCTGAAGAAACATTGGAGGTGATAGCCCAGTGATTAGGAAGGCTGCTGGCTGTTAGCAAGGCTATTAAATCCCTTTGGTACCTCCTGCTAATGACTTTGGTTCAAAGGGGAAACACTTTCATGTCTCCTTTGATTAGCATTGATACTTTCAGTGGTAGAACTTTGTCTGATATCGTCTCAAAGCAAAGTGGAGCAATGGTGGACACATGACACGAATGTAGTTCAACGGCAAACACCCTGGTTTAGAGACTTCACTTAAAAAATATTGAAAAGTCATTGCTGCATTTTCCCGAAACATTTCTTTTACGGCCTCAGTAAGCAAACTTCCTCCCACAAAAAGGGTGTCAAATCAACTTCCTTTCCCTTCCTGCTACTTCCATGGCAAGCCCATAAAGTCACTATTTTATCAGTCAGAAATTTGCAATAATAATACTTTTTTTTTCAGACTTATTCTACTATTCTCCTTTGTTCCTTATTTTCTTTCTGTCACAAGCCCCTATGGTATCTGACTGAAAGGGATCAAAGCCCTGCATGATTTGTGTCTGCTGCACTCAAAGCAAAACCAAATACGTTTTTCCAACTCAATTTGCATTCACTGTTTATTTGTCCCTCTCCCCCCCAAAAAATGTTTTTTTAAAGCTGCACACAGAGGTTCACAATGATGCAGAAATCTTTTGGAATTAAAGCCTGCGCCCTCTTGGGAGAGAGGCCCATCTGAGTGGAATACTAAAAATGTCCAGTTTTGTGTTTTCTCACAAAAAACTGTACATTCTGTCATCAAAGAGCAACACCAACGTTCACCACTAGTTGTCCTGACTATTAGTTTGATACTGCGAGTGCTTCTATCTATTATATATCCACTGATATACTGTACGCATGCTTGTTGCCAGCGACACACAGTGCATTTACATCCACACCTGGGAAATGTCTGGCACAAACACACTTGGGGATTAAAAGCAATGTGTAATAAATCTAAACTAAAATGAAAAAAACTCTTATTAGAAATTAATCCAAAAGGAAAACTGTTAAATCCTGCACAGATCAAAGCATTAGGCATTGCCATGATGGGATTACGAGTTAGATTTGCACTGCCACTGCCTTGTTGACATAGGCGGCATGCTTTGGATACAGTTGGAATGTGTTCATTATTATACCATCTACATAGTCTGTATTAATTTGTTTATTAAAAAGCTATTATTTATTTTTTTCATATTATACATATGCATATAAACTAGGAAGAACAAGGCTCTAAATCTAAATCAAGTGATTGTTCCACATGGTGAATTGCATAGTTCTCCTTAACATCCTATTATTAAGTAACCTGACATGCCAGATGATTGTTACAGGCACAGAGATTTCTTTATTTCTCTATGCACACAACCATCTGTGGAGTCGTCCATTGAAACTGTTCTATTGTGTTCGGGTCAATTTTTAAGTTAAAATGTGTGAAACATACTTTTAATTTTTTCTGATCAAAACAAGGCTTCATTACATCTTCAACAATTGCCTAGTGAATGCAATTAAACACATTTTGATAACAAAAATTTAAATACATACAAACATTGGAGGAATACATAAATATTGCCAAACTATCAAGTATCAAGCAACGACACCAAAACAAAAATAGTAACAAAACTTTCCAATAATAGTATAATAATATTGTGTAGGAATATTTCATGCCAAGAGCAGCATATTGACTTGAATTTGATTGTCACATGCAGATAGTATGATCCCACACACAATGTACTCAGAAATCTCGTGTTTGGCCACACGGTGGCGCCATCTGATTGTGTATGATTTGTGTGTTTTTCAATTGGCATTGCTGAGTGTATTTATTTATGTATTAATGTTGTTTTTATGTGGATTTTAACCCTCTTGTTGTCCTCGGGTTATAAAATCACACCTTGTTGTCACGCCGGCATCCCGCGGCGGGGCAGTGCTCGCCGGACGGGCGCGCTCCTGCGCTCCCTCCATGGAGTACTGATAGCCGGTCTGTGCCAGGTGGCAAGCAGGGCCTCCCTCACGTGTGTTACATTGTGTCATTAGTTCCCTTTATAGATCGTTTGTCGAGTCTACCCCATTGCGGGTTATTCTGTGTTTGAACCTTGTCACTTGTTATCGTGTTGTATTAAATCCTTCATACTTAATTCTCGAATCTTGTGTGTTACACTTGTTGTGCCAGCAGTGCACATCATATTTGTGTGTAAGCTGTAGAATTAGTTTAGCGCCTTCTATTTCCCACAAAGAGCTAGTGATTTGGGTCATTGTGACCCGGAGTACATTACAAGGGTTAATCTGTTGTGTTGCATCAATCTTGGATCAATCAAGCTCTGGCATTGGATAAGATCCAATAGCTACTATGATACCACCCGTAACGGCAACTGACTGGACACTGCCCGAGCATGGCAAAAATGCTCAAAAACATGTTTTTATGGAAAAATTATGTTCATAATCCACATCTCATGGTATAATATATTCGTCTGTTCTGTTCAACATAGGAAATAAAACAGATCAAGTTTGCAATACATGCATTATGGATGAATAACAAGTTACTTAGCAGAATAATACATTTTATTGGATGATTATTCGTGTTTTGTCTTTACTAATGAATTCAAACATGGGTGAAATTTGACCCTCTAACACAAAGGGTTTTGTAATCCCTTTTCGAACACAATAGCAGGAACACTAGTTCATTTATTTTAAATGTCATATTTTATTACTATTAACTTTTAAACCTGTATTTATTTATTTATTATTTTTATTTTTCATTTTTATTTTTTATTTATTTTTAATACAGTGCTCTGCTTCTAGTGTTTCCTCACAGCGGATTTGCGTATTATGCTATGTGTGTGGAGGGGGTGG
>JAODUG010004382.1:0-30238 GCA_027564795.1 Aphredoderus sayanus
ACACAAATCATACACAATCAGATGGCGCCGCCATGTGGCTAAATACTATATTACGAGTACATTACGAGGGTTAAGTGAGATTAATGGAGGATCATCACGTTTGGCCTACTATAACAACCTCAGTTTTATAACTATTAGGTTTGAGTATTAGCAGAGGGCAAGTTAGGTGTGAAAATTTGAGTGTAATTGTAATTAATCCGTTTCCTTGTCCTAACTGTCGTGTATTCAAATTCAGCCAGAACAAGTAAAGGAAAACATTTAAGATAAAAGAGAAATGTATTAAAAAAGGTATGAACATAACGAAGTTACAATTTGTCAAGCGGTCTGCAGCCCGTGTGGTCTCATTCCATGCTGTGTATGCAAGAAAAGAGCCATGAACAATAGTCCCACCCGTTTTTATTCACTCTGGTGGATCCCTCCCATGGTTGCTCCAGGTAAGGGTCTTCTTCTTCTTCTTTTCCTTGACCTCTAACCCCGCATGTCTCTTATACTACCCCTTCGGGTCTGGAGAAGAATTGCATTGACCAACGTAACAAACATGGAGTGTTGTTAGAAAACGTATATTGAAGACAAATGAACATAAATACAATTGTAAGGCATAAAAGAACATACGATTATAATATTTTATAATCTCACAGTAGGGACCATTCATTTCCTGTTTACGGGGAAGGCTGAGACGGTTAGGGAACTGAAAAGTCTTTCTGTCCCATGCAAATTGCGATGGTCCACCAACTTTGCCATTCGGGAAATGTCAACTGCAATATTTCAGTGAGTTTTAGGCGTAGAGTGATGAGACATATACCATTGAAATCTGTGGAGTCTCTGCTTTAATATTTGATTGTGTTTGGTTTAGGTAAAAATAGTTATGATGAGCTTTTAGCTCACACATCCACTTCCCTTAAAGTGGATGTGCAGAATACATACGTAGCTTCAATTTTAACATGCTATTGTACAGTGTTTTTGGCAAGGATGTGTGGGCCCCCGGCCCCGGGGGCACTGATTTTGAAGAGGTTAAAAAAACAAACAACAAAAACACTGTAAACTGTAAAGCAATCACTGGCAATGAACCCCTTGTTCCTCAGGCTCTCTTCAAATATGGTCCAAGGAAATGTATAGAACAGAGACAAGAGTAGAGAAAAGATGCCTTACGAAATGCATTTGGTCCCATACAAAATGCATTTCGTGCATGTAATAACCTACCTATAAATTCCGTGACCCACTAATTGACGAAAAGAGTTCTGTAAGTCACAAAATGCATTCAGTAAATCATGAAATGCATTTCGTGCACATCATAGAATACCATTCATTCATTATGTGATGAAAATATTTACGTAAGTCACGAAATGCATTTCATGAGTGACAATATGCATTTCGTACCTTACATGATGCATTTTTGGCATAGGGCACTGAGAAGCATGTGTGATGTGTCAACCTCTATACTAATATCACTTAGGTCCCCCAGGCTAAGTGATGGGGAAACTGGGATGGAGTAGTTCAGCCAAGTCGATAGGTCTTCACATATCTTCTGCCAGAACTTTTGGACAGGTGTACATTGCCACACAGCATGCATGTAACTATCCAATGTGTTACTGGAGCAGTTAATGCAGATGTTTGACTGCCTAAGACCCATTCTGAACATCCTTTGTCCTGTATAATGTGTTCTATGGAGAGTTTTATACTGTATGAGTTGTAGGTTGGGATTAGTCATTCTAAATGTATTTAAACATATCTGCCTCCAGAATTTTTGGTCTGGATTAATGGATAGATATGTCTCCCACATCTGTTTTCAACAGTAACATTGTTATCTTAGATATCTAGCTCTACAGAAGCCTTATAACGACCCATTCGTGTGAATCAGGTGTGTTGGAGCAGGGAGACATCTAAAACATGCAGGGCAGTGGGTCCCGAGGACCGGAGTTGAGATCCCCTGGGCTACAGCATTGTATAATGTTTGGGTGCTGCACTAGAATTCCTAACTAATAGCAGGTGCCATCCAATAAAGCTTAAGTATTTAAAGGTTATTTAGCTAGCATATACTATATTTGTCTTTGGGGCTTTGTTAGCTCAATGAAGCTAAACTACACCTAATTACAAACCCAGCTAATTGGCTGCATTTTACAATTATTAAGCCAATAAAGCTAAAGCTTTTCACTGAGGACATGCAATTTATGCAACGTATCGTAATGTGACAATAAAAAAACAAAATAGAATGACAAACATGAAAAGCCAACCCAGCCACACACATCATTAATAACTTAAAAGTAAATATGCAGAAGTTGCTAATGTGTTTGCTAAGAGAGAAAGAAGGAAGGAAAGGAAATGGGCAATTGAGGTAACAAACAGAAGAACCTGCTCCCAGCAGCCTAAAATGGATACTAAATCCACCCTGATCCCATTCCTGTGGTAATGCACCAACAAAGCCAAGATGAGGGAATAATGAGATTAACGGAAAACCAGTGGAAATAAATGTCAGTTGCGAGACACACACCAAGTAAGACACCAAGAAACACACGATATACCTTGTTTCTTCTGCTGAACCAAACGTGTCTTGTAATTCTTACATAGGCTAGCCAAAACCTTAACTCAGTGGTAGGTTTTACATACCATTAGTTCTAAGGGTTCAGGACATCCTCGTGAGCAGGTTGAAAGTCCTTGATTCCTGGGTTTGATCCACAACCTACCTGTAAGCTTTGTTGAGCAAAATGCTTAACGCCTGCCTGCTCCCTAATACTTGTAATTTCAGCCAAACTAAGTCACCTTATATATGAATATATGTCAAATGGCCCAATTATAATTTCACAAACCATTAAATTATCCTTTAAATGAAGGATTGATACAAAGAAGTAGACATTCATTTTATATGGAAAGGTTTACCTGCCTGGTCATCAACCATCAGATTATTAGGAGGAAATAGGATGAGGTTGCTGTGAATGTCCTTGAATATTCTACAAATACTGTTTAAAAACCCACAAAATCATTACAATACAAAGAGCAGCAGAAACAGTTTGAACAATACAATCTTTTTTTATGTTCTGAACCATAGACGCTGTCATAACCAGCTCAGGATGTGTCTGCGTGTGATTATGTGTTTTATGAATGTAGGGAGCGTTGTATGCTGTGCTTGGGTGTACTGTTGTCAGCGCGTAGTTTTGAAAGGCGTTTTAGTGAGTAATGGCAGAGCATTACTGAGCAGGGGGCACTACTGGAGGATGGAGAGAGGGAGTTGGGGGAGAGAGAGAGAAAGTAAGAGGGAAGGGGAGCAGGCATTTCTGGTCTGGGGTGTGTGCATGTGAGTATTTAGAGGTCACTTTTGTTCAGACAGTATGAGGCTTTTTACAAGTGTGCGTGTGTGCCAGGAGGGAGGGCTGATTGAATGTCTATGTGGCTGAAAATCAGGCCCACCCACATCCACACCACACACACACAAACACACACACTGCAGATTGAGAGCGTGGCTGATTGAATTTTTCTGTATCAAGCACACTCCTGTGCATGCCCACACACACACACGTGGCTATGAGGCTGATTAAATGCCTTGGTATCAAAAGCTCACAGCTCTCACACATCAAAGAAGAGCAGAAACCTCAGGCACACACAACATGACATGCAACACAATATCTGAATTTTCACGCACACACACACACACACACACACACACACACACACACACACACACACACACACATGCCTGAGTTGTTGTGAGGACACACTGTTGTCTCCCAGGGACCACAGCATTAATCTTCATCCCTACAGGCCCTTAACGGATTGGTCATTGTGTGTAGTATCCTGCCCACTAGGGGGCAGGATATCATAGATGGGGGGCCAGGATAGCCTAGAGGTTTGTCTACATGGCTGCACGGTGACAACATTGGCCCCAGTCACACCTCTTTTTGAATCAGTCACACCATATCACATACAGATGCCTTGCCAATCTCAATAATATGCATGATTAAGTCACCCAATAGGGGTGGGTGATATGGTCAACGGGTGTGGGTAATTTGTATAGTTCACTAATAGTAGGCTATAAACTGGTGTTTCCCCACCCTGGTCCTGGAGATCTACTGCCCAGAGAGTGATAACAACCCATTCATTGTAATCAGGTGTGTTGGAGCAGGGAGACATCTAAAACATGCAGGGTACTCTAGGTGGCCTTCAGCACAAGGGTTGGGAAAAACTAGTTTGCAGCCTACCATTATTATATATACATATATATACATATATATATATATATAAATCCTTTGACCATATTGACCACTCATATGTTAAAAATATAGTTTGTATATACCATTACAGTAGTATAAAATAACATAAAATAGCCCACCCCTATTTCAGATCCCCTAAACATCGACAGAAAAGCACCCTAAGCTCTTAAAGGTAGAATCAGTTATTGTACGCTAATACAACTGTTTGTCAAATTCATCAAATATCTTCTCTGTAAATGAACACAAAGTGGTGCAGACCGCACCTCACAACACCATCCCAGCCTTCGCAATGCATGTCAAATGTGTGGGGTGGAACTTCTGAAGGAGCACCCTGTGACATTGAATGGAGAGGTGTTTTTGTTTTGGTCGAGTTTAAATATCAACAATGTTCCTCCAGAATGACTGACTATACCTTTAATTGTTACATTCCACTTAAGCTTCCAACCAGTAGCATCATTTCCTCTTGGTGATCTGGCACCTGTGCCATGGCCATCTTCCATCCCCAAACAGGCCCATCTGGCATGGCATGGCACTAATCACCGGACCCTTTTGGCACCCACCAGGTCATCAGGCAGGAGATCAATGCTGGATGAGCTTAGACAGTATTACCTCGTTTCTCTTTCCCCATGGTCACACTGGAGGGAAACAAAGGCTGAGATTGATATTCCTCCCGCCATACGCACGAGGATGACAGCTCACACACAAGGATGCTGACAAGACAACATCAGATCAGAGGGGATTCTGAACTAACGTCTGCTGTGGTGCTGAACTATATTTGTCTTGTGCAGAGAGAATATTATTCTCCCCGGACGTCACAGTGAATTCTGATGATTTAAGTGAGAACCCCTTTTGAAGGTCAACTGTTAAGTTTATCCCTTAAAATATCATTCTAATAACACACAGCTCTTTACAGCTGTACAACACGGTCTCATTCTCAACAATAGTCCCCAGCAGGCATAAAAGGAACAGTGCACTGATTATGGGCAGCTCAAATCACACAGCAGCAGAAGCCCTGCTAGGGAGCAGAGCGTGTTGTTGGAAAATCCCTCAGCACAGGAGGAGACATTGTTCACCTGCCAGGAGACCAAACCACGTGACAACATTTTCTTGGTTAAGCGAAGGCATTCAGCTGCTTGCACTAACATCTTTAGGGTGAGCTATTCAAACCTCCAGAATGATTGTATTTGTAATGTGTTAGTGAGTGCAGGCGCAGATTGAAGAATGCACACAGAAACACGGACTTGTCAGAGTCGAGTCATGCTCCTCACTTAATGAATACTGCACTGCTTCACGGCCACAGCTAAAACAGACACGGAACATTAATCGAGCCAGAGCCACCGAAACACCCAAACAAAAATCCCCTCCACAGGTGCAAGTAATAAAGGTGAGTGAATGACGTGAATCTGGTAAGTGGGTGAGCTGGTGTTGAAGGCATTAATGTGTGTTAGCCTAGATGACACGCTGCTGTCATTATTCATACAAAATGTTTGATGCTTATGATATCAGGTCTATGACCTATTCAGCTTCTGACAAATGCACTTATCGTACGCCTCCTTAGACAAATGCCGTACATGTAAATAAGCTCATCATCCAAAACCAACTCAAAACCGTGTAAAATTTTCAAATGTATTTATGCAGTGTCACTGCCCGTCTTCCTCCCCCCTGCCTTTGTGTCTGCTGTGTGTCTGTGCTCCAGAGAACCATGGCGAGAGACTGCGGGAGACTAATCATTCAGTATTACCACCTGTGCCCAGCACACAGTCTCTCTGCTTCTGCCTCCTGAGAGTTGCAGCTGTACCTTTGGTCTGAGGGTTTAGAGGTCTGCTGGCTCAGTTTCTGTAGCTTTGTTTTGTGTTTTATTTTGAGCAGTGTATGGGAAATTGCTTTGTCTGATGGCCCATTATGTGTTTGACTAATAGTTGTCCCTTATTTTGTTTATTTGGCCATATATACTATCTTTTTCTGATAAAGTAAGCTGTAAAGCTGTAACATTAACAACATCTGACTGTGGGTTAGTTGAACTTATATTACAAACCCCATTAGTGTGAGCAATCACCTGGGGAGTCACCTCAAGCAGTCAGACCCCAAAGAGCCCTTTGTTGTTTAATTTTAAGTTATTGTCAATATTCAACTTCCAAACAATCAGCGTGAGATACACTCCAATGTTGTATGTTGGCTTCACATAAAATTGCTGAGCTTTCTTGCATTCAAATCAGATCCCTTATTTATGAACTGCAAGCCCGTGTGCAGTGTTTATTAATTAAAATTAGCATTTAGAAAACAAGCACTGATTAAAGTTCATGAAAAAGTCAAAGGAGCATTAATATGAACGCGACATCCATGGGTACAAACCCCAAGGCCAAACATCCATAATTAGAACGACACACACACACACACACACTTCTCTGCTCCAACAAGACACTTCACAAGTCACAGTACAGTCAGAGTTATTAAAACAAGATATGGGTTTACCATCAATCCTGCCCTGAGTCTATGTAATATCACCTTGTTTTTATATCAACTTCTTATACAAGAAGACAATGCATGTTTATGTCATTCTTCACAATAGCCCGGACATAATAAATAAAATTATTAATTGAATCTTTACTTCTGTAGCCTAAAAGCAAACTGATCTAAAGTATTCTGTTTCGCTTCCAAATATCCCATTTATTATCCTGGCTAAGTCAATACACATAGGCATGATTTACCCTCCTGTGCTCTTTTCTTTGGGGGAAGTAACCACCTTAAATGTGCATGTGGCACCAATTCAGTCAATGATAATTGTATTAATTTAAATGAATGTATTACCCCTGAACATTAATAGCTCATATTTATATTCAAACATTCAAACGCATTCAAAACACCACACATACAGAAACATGTTTTCTTTATATTTAGGAATAATACAACTCAACTATGTTGTTTAAGTTAACGCTTGTGATGTCCTACAGGTCAAAATGACCCAAATCACTAGCTCTTTGTGGCAGAAGGCGCTAAACCTATTTCTACAGCTTACACAGACATATGATGTGCTCTGCTGGCACAACAAGGTGTGTGTCCGAAATCCGAGGACAACAGGAGGGTTAAAAGGCACAATTAAACAATACAAATACATAAATAAATAATTAATAAAGAAATAAAGAAATACACACAGCAATGCCAATTAAAAAAACACAAAATCATACGCAATTAGATGGCGCTGCCGGGTGGCCAAATATTATATAAAGGGGTTTAGATGAAGAATTTTGGCCATAACCAAGACATTCATCAAACCTATTGGAGAACGAGACCTTGTTAAAGCCATTATATTGTTCTGGAAAACAAGAGTTTATGCAGTCATCAGTCATCAAACTGTTGGTTGGGTCTAGTGGCACCCTGGCCCTTTGTGATACAGAGCTTCTAGGCGATGGTTCCAAGTGGTCAATCTCACCAGTAGCCTCATGAGATCATCCTGATCTTGCGAGTTTCAGTGTGACTTTGCCACGAGAATCAGTCTGGAGAGGCAAGCAATACTTTGAATTCTGTCCGGTAAATCTAGTGTGTGACCAATCAGCGTCATACTGGTAGCTACGGCCATGGTTTAGCAAAAGTGACGTGGAAGAAATAATAGCAGTTCCTACAGAGAGATGGTACATCCAATCACCTGCCAAGTATTTTTTTGAAAGTGTATGCCCTATCTAATCAGTGCGTCAGCGTCAAAATATGCCAGAGTGAGATTATGACGTGAGGGTGCACAATGGGTGCCGGACAGGGAGATGTGTCACGGAGCACTTTAAAATGTCGGAATATAGGTCAGTCCAAACCATTAGGCTATGGCTAACACCATAGAGAGGTTAGATACGCACCCCCCTTAAATCGACGCCTATGTATGTCTTTTTGTCTAACAGACAAGACAAGATCACAAAATCTATTGTTGGATGGTTAAAACTGAAAGCTAAAACTTATTTAAAAAAAGAATATAAAAGGTATAACATCACCAAGGATACGAACAGCTGTACAGTACAGGACCACAAGACTCTACCATCTCTGCACAGCCCTAACCAATGTTGTAGAATGTCTACCAGACCAGGGTTATCAAGAGGGCCCTCAACATTACGGACGCTATAGCCACCCCCACCATATCTCCGATGATGTCCATATAATATTGCATCGCCCCACCTGATAGCGCCATCTGATTGTGTATGATTGTCTGGTTCTTTTTATTGTCATTGCTGTATGTATTTATTTATTTATTAATTATTATGGTTTTTTTGTGCCTTTTAACCCTCCTGTTGTCCTCGGGTTTCAAACACACGCCTTGCTGTGCCAGCAGTGCACATCATATGTGTGTTAGATGTAGAATTAGGTTCTATCTGCCTCAGAGGTAGTGATTTGGGTCAGTTTGACCTGGAGGACATCATGAGGGATATAACCTAGTCACACTCCTACACAGAGTGAATGCAGTACAAGACTGAAATATACAGTACTGTAGTTTTTATCCACAGGCCATCAGGCTTGTGAATGATACTCACCGATTGCCCCTCCCCCAACACAGTCTAAAACTGTCTTATGTGATTAAAAACAAATGTGACAACACTATTATTTATTCATATAATCAGAAACAAGGTGTTTATTCTTGGTTTAATTAGATCCATAAAATTAGACATTTTGCGTCTGTTATGAAAGAAGTCAGTGTGATGGACAGGTAGCTGAAACTATCACGCAGCAGATCCCCTTAAGACCTGTTCCATCCTTGTCTTTCAGTCTGCCAATCAGGCTCCCTCAACGGGTTGCTATAGCAACAAACACACACAGACAGACACACACCAATTAAGGGCCAAAGAACAGCAGAAGTGCTGCAGGGGTTGCAAACACACTGCCAGGCATCAGACACAATGTGCACAGCAGGACAACTAAACACCACCTTTGGAGTGCTAACAAGCAATATCTTACCCAGAATCACCTTTGGTTATGAAGTTAAAATTAGTCTAACCTCTACTAAGCAGGTTCGACATTCTAAGCCTACTGTAGCTATAAGCATCCCTGAGCCAGATGTCTAATTCCTACCTGCTATTTTACCCTTGTGATGTCCTCCGGGTCAAAATCACCCAAATCACTAGCTCTTTGTGGCAGATAGAAGGCGCTAAACCTAATTCTACAGCTTACACACACACGATGTGAACTGCTGGCACAGCAAGGTGTGTGTTTGAAACTCGAGGACAACAGGAGGGTTAAAAGGCACGAAAAAACAAACAAATACATAAATAATTAATTAATAAATAAATAAATAAATACATACAGCACCGCCAATTAACCCTCTTAAAATACTTAATTTTATTGAATTAAGCCACCTGAGGAAGCCATCTGATTGTCTGTGATTTTTTTTGTGTTTTTTAATTGTCATTGATATGTATATTTGTTTCTTTATGTAACTGTTTTGTTTTTTTTGCCTTTTAACCCTCATGTTGTCCTCGGGTTTCAAACACACACCTTCTGGACGCTTCATGCGACGTTCAGGGAACCAATAGGAGATTACTATTGGTTTGCTTAACCCTCGAAATGTACTCAAGTGTCATATTTGGCCACCTGGCGGCACCATCTGATTGTTTATGATTTGTGTGTTTTTCAATTGTCATTGCTGAGTGTATTTATTTCTTTATTAATTATTTCTTTATCTATTTGTGTTGTTTTATGTGCCTTTTAACCCTCCTCTTGTCCTCGGGTTTCAAACACACTCCTTGTTGTGCCAGCAGTGCACATCATGTGTGTGTGTATACTGTAGAATTAGGTTTAGCGCCTTTTATCTGCCACAAAGAGCTAGTGATTTGGGTCATTCTGACCCAGAGGACATCATGAGGGGTAAAATGAGAAGAGGGCGGGGCTACCGGGGCTGATTTTCTCAGACCGCGGGCCGCGCGGCCGTGTATACAAATTGTATCTTTGGAATGTTCATACCTTTTATTAATAAATTTCTCTATTATCTTAATATTTTTGAGTCCTTTACTTCTTCTGGCTGAATTTGAATACTCAACAATACGTGATAGCTCATAGTATTCTCTCTCACTGGCCCACCAAATCAAATTAACATAATGAGGTCGGGAGGTTTATACTGGCAATATGAAGCCCATATATACACACGCACACACACACACACACACACACACACACACGTCAAGGAGCTCCAGTCCTTGGTGTCTGAGCTGGCCAGCTAAGAAGCGGTCCCAGTCTCAAAAAATTTCATTTTCTACAATTGATTTTAGACAGATGACAACATAGAGGGAAATTGAAGGGGGAAGAGACAGGGAATATTCATACATTCACTGTATCAGCAGGAATGAGAGAAATTACACTTTTTGGCAGCCGTTTCCAGTGTGTCCATGCGCATGAATACTTGCTAATATTAATGAGTCACTAGTTAATTATGTGTGCGTGGATTCTTTCACCCGGTTTACCTCACTTCATATGCTGTTACCAAATGTTCAACGAATCCATTCCCAAGTTGCCTTATAGTTCACTTGAACCTGTTATTGATTTATAGTACTGTTAAGTCATTATCATTATCATACCAGCTTGCCCAGGTGACATTCAGTAGGTGTTATCGAGATGTTACTGCCATACAACACTCAAACACTCCACAAGCACTCAGCAGAAGAAGATATATTTTCAGGTATCGCATGATCTAGTTACATTAAGGTGTACAGTGAAAGCATCTGAATAGACTAAACTAAATTTACCTGTATCAACAAAACTTTTTGATCCAACCAAAAGGGGAAATGTTTAATGTGTTTGACTTCCATCATAGGTTAGAGCACAAGCCATTTGAGATCCTGTAAGCATCCTTAAGCAAGAAATCTACTTCTTAGTAACTGTACCCACTGTAAATCACTTTGCCAAGATGTGTAGGCTAAATGTCATAATTTTAATAGATTGCTGTGTTGTTAACACTCCAACTATGCGACTTATCGTATGTGGTTTAAGGCTCTGAGAAAGATGAGACGCTCATGAAATGTATTTCAAAGAACAGCTTTCAAGGTTTATCCAAATGCTTCATGGCCTCATTCTTGAAGTAGTGAAAACATTTGGGGTCTGCTGAGGGCAGAATAGGCTGGTATGCTCATGCAAGCTATATTCCTTATAATGCCACTTTCCAAGGCAGAGTTCTCATTGCTGTTTTGTGACTGATAAATTATCTGTAATGTAAAAGGGGCAAGATGGATTAAAGCCCACTTATTTGCACTCCTAAAGCGCCTGCTGAGGCATTTGTTATGAAACTTAACAGCATTATTAAAGGAGACATACAGTAGTATGCCACTTTTCCACACATTGGCCTTTCCCTGAGGTCTTCATGAAATATTTGTAACATGCTTTGGTCAAAATATCTCAAGGATGTACCCTGTCAAAAGAAGTTTGTTTTTTCATATGTCCCCTTTTAAGGTTTTCTGACAAATAATACAATTAATTCACCAAAATATTATTTAAACATATGTAACATATGTAAATAGTATGTAATATGTGTGCTGCTCACCAATATGACACTGCTCCTCCATTCCATTAGTAAAACCTACTATCTGCATGTAATCTTATAGTAGCTACTGTATACACCACAACACTTTGTGTTAACCATGTCCTTAATTTTAATGAATTAGGCCACCTGAGGGCGCCAGCTGATTGTGTATGATTTTGTGTGTTATTTAATTGTCACTGGTGTGTGTATTTATTTCTTTATTAATTAATATATTTTTTTTGTGCCTTTAAACCCTCCTGTTGTCCTCGGTTTTCAAACTCACACCTTGTTGTGCCAGCAGTGCACATCATATGTCTGTGTAAGCTGTAGAATTAGGCTTAGCGCCTTCTATCTGCCACAAAGCGCTAGTGATTTGGGTCATTTTGACCCGGTAGACATCACAAGGGTTACGATGAGATCATGTCATCAGGGTTTACTTTATTTACACACTGTCACGATTCGCGGCTGCACTAGCGCTGGACAGCGCCAGGCCGCGAGATCTGCACCAGACAGCAACACTGCCACAGCTGCGGCCACTTAATGCACACAGGTGCAGTTTCCTTGACCCGCAGAGGGGTTAAGACATTTTCCACCCTGGCACCAGTTGCCAGTCCATTTTTGTTTCTGTATGGGTACACGTTCCAGCGACATCTCCACTCGCCAGCGGTTCTGTCCGCTCGTCTCTCCACTCGCCAGCGGTCTCGTCCACTCGTCCGCCCACTAAATAAATGTGTTGCTTCTTTGAGCCCTTCATCTCCTGTCTCTGCTTGAGTCCTCATTGTTCCCTCCCCCACTCACGTAACGTGACAGAACGAACTGGACCCAGCGGTAGTAGAAGCCCTGTACGTCACTTTCGCCCAGCAGGGGTCACTGCTGGCTCCAGCACGTATGCCCCCGTCACCCTACGCTGGACACATTATTAAGGCTCGCGGCAGCATTCCAGGTGTCATGCAGATTTGCAGCCGCAATTCCGTCTCTACGCCTGTATGGTGACTTTCATGGAGTCACAACCTACATTCCGCAACCTGCCTGAGACACAGAGGCTCCAGCAGGCTATACTAAAACGCAAGGTGGACATTATGTTGGCACTGCCCCGATCATCGCATCCTTTGTTGTTTCCTGCCAAGGGTCCTCTGAACTGCTTGTCGCGATGCTGCAGGAACTGCCGGTCCTGCACGCTGCTGTGCCCCAGCAGCTTCCACCGGTCTTCACTTGAATTGAGTCTGTCCCCGTTGTGGCCCCACTGGGCCTTCTGTCCCCGTTCTGGCGCCGTCCACGCCTTCTGTCCCCGTTCTGGCTTCTTCTGTCCCCGTTGTGGCTCCTTCTCTCCCCGTTGTGGCTGCTTCTGTCCCCGTTGTGGCTCCTTCTCTCCCCGTTGTGGCTGCTTCTGTCCCCGTTGTGGCTGCTTCTCTCCCCGTTGTGGCTGCTTCTGTCCCCGTTGTGGCTGCTTCTCTCCCCATTGTGGCTCATTCTGTCCCCGTTGTGGCTCATTCTGTCCCCGTTGTAGCGCCTTCTCTCCCCGTTGTGGCTCCTTCTGTCCCTGTTGTGGCTCCTTCTGTCCCCTTTGTGGCGCCTTCTCTCCCCGTTGTGGCTCCTTCTGTCCCTGTTGTGGCTCAGTCTGTCCCCGTTTTGGCGCAGTCCACTCCTTCTCTCTCCCCAAGTGGCATCGTCAGTCTCCAGAGCCACTGTTTCGCCGCCTCCTGTTTCGTGGGCGTCTCATGATGCCTCTGGGCCCAATTGTCCATGGTACTTTGGTTCGGCCTAGGGGCCACCCCGCATGCCGTCCAAATACGACATAGAATGGAATTACGCTAGTCCCGCTATGAGGTGTGTTATTGTAGGCCTGCAATAATTCTGGCAACCTTTCCACCCAATGGTCTTGGGCCGTCTCCTCTACCCTGTTCAATAGTGACAACAGGGTCTGATTGAACCACTCAAAGGCCCCATTGCCCTGTGGGTGATAGGGGGTAGTGCATCCCTTCACGGCCCCATACACCTGGCACAGTTGCTGGAACAGCTGTGACTCGAAGGCCGCCCCTTGGTCCGTCAGGATACACTCGGTGCACCCCATCGGTTGAATTAGGTGCTTCCAAACCGGCCAACGTCCACTGTCTGGTCTCGGGTGGACACTGCAACGGCATAGCGAGATAGTCCTTAAACGTCTCTGTCACTGTCCACTTCAAGGCCAGAAGCTCCAATTTAAATGAGCTATAGTTCCCATCATTTCTCTCTGCTGGGTGCAGGCTACGACTCGCGTATACGATCACCCGTTCCCGCCCATCTTGTACCTGGGCCAACACGGCCCCAAGCCCATGCAGACTTGCATCCGTGTATAGTTTGAAGGGCTGGTCAATGTTTGCAAAACGCCAGTACTGGAGCCTGCAGTAAAGCCTGCTTCAGCTGCTCAAGCGCCTGTTGGCAGTCAGGGGACCATTGTACTCTGGCCATCTTGGCACCCGTGGTGAAGGGGCCCGGCCACCTTGAAGCTGATGAAGGGGCCCGAGCTACCTTGGAAAAGGAAAGTACAAACCGACGATAATAGCCCACGAACCCCAGGAACGCTCGCACCTCCCACATTGTTGTGGGAGTGGGCAAGCCCTGCACCGCGGAAGTCTTCTCGGGGTCTGTGGCCACCTCATGCCGGCTAATGACATGGCCCAAATATTTCACTGATCGTTGTAACAGATGGCACTCCTGGGGGTGTAGCTTCAACCCATGCAAGGCCAACCGATGGAACACCTACCGCCGCCTCCAGTTACTCCAGCTCCGTCTCCAGCAGCATTGGTGTCTCCAGCTCCGTCTCCAGCAGAATTGGTGTCTCCAGCAGCATTGGTGTCTCCAGCGCCATCTCCGAGCGACGTCTCCAACGCCGTCTCCAGCAGCATTGGCACCGCCCCCAGCACCTTCTCCAACGGCCCCGGTGCTGCCTCTCGATTATTATTTTAACTGTTCTGTGTCATCAGTTTCACCTTATTTATTTTTATTATTCATATTGTTGTTTACTTTATTAACTTTTCTCCATTTCTTCAATATGTCAATTCTTTATTTAATAATATAAACTAAACTAATATTTGTATATATTATATGGGATTTTATCAAACTACATCTAGTCTATTATTATGTAGGTGTGAAGTACTAACATAAAGCTTTAGTGCCGATATGGTGAATCAAATAAGAACCTGACTCTGGCTGTGTAATGGCGTTGAATTAGTATTTACGGCAAAACTGTGTAAATGTGATTACACCAAAACTAAGCGATTAATATTTATCCTGCTGTGTTCCCAAAAGCTTCTAAGGGATTATCGAGACATTATACTGCCAAGCTACAAATAAAGGATGCCAAGAATATAATTCAAGTACTATGAGTTAAAGGTATACTAAGGAGTTCTCCCTTGAGAACAGATGTATACTGACACCTACTGGTGTATAGTACCATTATTTTTATAAATGACTCTAGGGCAGGATTTCAGTGTAACTCTCAATTTAGCTGATTAAACTAAGCATGGGACCAACAGCAGATAAACAAGGACAAATGCATTTTTCATAATGATTCATCAAGATTATAACTAATAAACTTAAAGTGAACAAAATGAAGTAAACGAAGGCTTTTTGTTTAGTGTACCATCTATGGGCAGATCAGATGTGTGCCCTAATGAGTAAGAAATAAAACCCCATCATTTGTGATTTAACAGTTGTTCAAATGTGGGCAGCTGCCAGCTAACTATTTAGCTGCATCTGAAATTAAGAGGCTTCGCTAATGTAAGCCTTTGTTAGCTTCTAAGTGAACTCAATGATGTGATGATAACATACAAAAGCTGCACAGCCTCACTGAAGTGGCAGCCTGCCAGATAACTGCCCAGCAGCATTAAGAAACGAAGGCTTGCTAATCTGAACTATTTGTGATGTTGCTGTCTCGAAATTACTAATGAGTGCAATGATGTAACGATCCTATCTATTATGACTATTCTAGCAGAGGCAAAATAACCAGCTGGAAAAATAGAGACACACCAGATTAATCTTTCTCTCTAAAACTGTAATAATCACTCTCACGCTCTCTCAATCAAGATATGCCCACAGTTTGTTTAAGTTAGTAATAATGGCTATTAATTTTCTGTAACTCTTGAGTCCTACAGTATGTTTTGTAATTGTGAAAGTGATATTAAAACCAACTCAACCCTACAGCTTCCTCATCTCAACATATAGTAAATCCATACCAACCTCGTGGTAATTGGAATAAATTGTCCATAAGATAGAAAAGGATTTGAACCACCTTCCTCAATCAGAATAAAATGCCATTCACTCATTTTCAATGGCCAGCTCTTTCAGACCGAGGTATTTTTATTGAGCCATTATTCCAAATGTTGGTGAAATTAAACATACAGCTTGTGCGTAAAGTATTCATGGGTCTTTATTACTATATTTACACTGATGTCATGACCCTCTTAAAGCTGAGCAGGAAAATGCATATATAGCACTTGTTGCCCAGGGTGACAGTATGTAAATGATATGCAGATGACAGAAAGTCAATTAGGAGACCAGAGTACTATGACTCTGCAGAACTCCATTAGCGGACCAGCTCTTAGAACTGATTGGACGTCTCTATCTTCTGTCATCTGCCTGTGTGTATGTGTGTATGTCTCTTTCTCTCTCTCTGTGTGTGTGTGTGTGTGTGTGTGTGTGTGTGTGTGTGTGTGTGTGTGTGCCTTGCTGGTATTGTGTCTTATCTGTCCATCTTTCCAGAAGTCCATTAATGGGTGACAGATAAGCTTTTACACCAACCTATACGTTGCCTGCCTGTAACGGATTCTGCCCCTCTCTTTAGACCTGCCACAGCCTGTGTCTGGCAGTGCTGGGGTAGTTATGTCTCAGCAGGAGTTATGATCTAGTTTGTCTCCTATTCCAAAAGGGGGAAGATTGGAACATGGAACATTTTGTGTATTTTCTGTATTTTTCCCCACCAGAGGGGTGGGAAACAGTTTTCAGGTGATTGGTCAAACACAACATTAGCTTGTTGTCAAGCAGATGGACCCAAAATAAACAGGAAAAAACTGTGGAAATGTGCAGTCCCTGTTCCAGATCATTCTTTCACTCTTTGGTTCAACCTTGCTGGAAATGGGCTTCTGATATCTTTTGTGGTGTAACCTCCTTGCCGTTTGTTACGCCTTTCCTTTATCTCCCTTCTCTGTGCATGTGCCATTCTCCCCCTGCGTTGAGGTTAACCTTCGCTATGGAAGGCGTAAGTAGCATTTACCTTTATAGCATGCAGGGCCTATTCCCTGTGGTGAACAAGTCAGCCCATTTAATGTTCCAGCCCACTCTGATGTCCAACCATATGACGTCTAAAATTACACCTGGAACGTTCACAGCCTGGAGCAGAGCAGCCCGGGAATCACTCCTGTACCTCATCTTCTCCTCCTCCATACCTTCTTCCATCCCTCTGTCTCTCTTTGTCCTCGCTCGCTGGCTGCTTGTGGCTGAGGCTTGAAGACACTGACCTTGATGGGCCTGACACTTTTTTCAATAAAAACAAGCGTGGAATATCTACAGTATGTGGCTGCTTGAGGAGCCCCTTATTTTAGAACAACGCTGTTATTTCAATAACAGTCCTGTTTTCTGTCCATCACTGCTCTATTGTTTAAGGATTCTGGTTGTTTTTACACTATTTGCTGGGATATTTGTTAACATGTCATGTCTTATCACGAGTAGTTGTTTGTGCAATTTCTGCTTCTTTTCCTCTTTAATTTCCACTCTCACTGTATGATCGCCCCCATCCTTTCCCTGTCTTCTGCTCATCCATCTATTTATGTTTCCACCAACCATCCATCTCTGCCTTCCCATGTCTCTCTCTCTCTCTCTCTCTCTCTCTCTCTCTCTCTCTCTCTCTCTCTCTCTGTGTGTGTGTGTCCTGTGGTCGCTTGCTGTCTCTAGGTATGCAGTTATGTGCTTCACAGCAGGTTTCTTCACATAAGTCCCTACCTACCAAAATACACACACATACAGTACACAAAATGCATATAGGATAGAATGGAACATGTAAAGATCCTGCATAGACATACACACACCCTGGGCTAAGACGGTTAGACAGTTAAGACATGTTATGTTGGTGTAAAGACAAACTGTCAACTGATTTTAAAAGTTGTTTTTCTCTCAAACCATTATCAAAGGCATTCAGACACACACAAATGCTAGACACAAGCAAATCCATTCCTCTCAAAGGACTTTTATGATGCATCCAAACATACACTCACATACACTTCTCTGCTGGCCAAAACACACAGCATGTTGTTAGCTGAAAATTTTGAACTTTTCTGGTGGTATGTAGGCTCCAGTTACCCATAATAGATGTACAAACATACATTTAGAATTTTAGATAATTGTTCATTATTGTTACATTCAGTATTGCAGAAATAATATTATAAATAATATTTTTATAGATTTGTCAGTGAAAGCAATTTATATACTTATTATAATTATTACAATATTTTATGTATATTTTATGTTTCTGCTTTAATCTAAACATTAGCATTTGTTGTACACCTAGGCTAGTCTTTTTCAATAGAAAAAAGTGTGGCGCCCTATACTTATCTGTCACATGTCATAACAGCAGCAATATCAAACAGCTGATGGCTGATCCAGGCATAAATCTGCTGTATTTTGCATGTTTAGCTTGAGATGGCAATGCTAATATTAACACCAGGCTGGTTTTGTGCCTGTTATTCCCACTGTACTCAAGAAAATCAACCCATAAAAGATGAGACCAGTGAATTTGTTCTATTCTGCCTTGAAGCCACCATGGGTGCCTCCATGCTTTGGTGATACCAAAAGGGAGCATTCTTCCATTTACTGTTATGTTAATATAGAGCAATTCATTTTCAGCAATAGGTTATCGCAGGTTTTTTTGGAGATGTTACCATTGTTTTTGAAGTAACCCTCATGTTGTCCTTCGGGTCAAAATGACCCAAATCACTAGCTTTTTGTGGCAGATAGAAGGCACTAAATAAATAATTAATAAAGAAGAAACAAATACACACAGCAATGACAATAAAAAAGCACAAAATCATGCACAATCAGATGGTGCCCTCTGGTGGCTTAATTCAATAGAATAAAGGACATCATGAGGGTTAAAAGGTACCCAACATTGAACTGCATAAAGTAGATCCAACATTTTTAGTATGCAAGGTGGAGATGTATTATGTAAAAAGCATTGGGAGCCATTTGATTTTGACCCATGCTACTTTATTGTATGTACTGTATGCCAATGGAATGAAGAGGGCTGCTGCTAGTTACAGTATTTGAGTTCTGATGAGATTGATTACATTTAATCCGCCAGACTACAGCAGTTCAAGGTGTGGGTATGCATGTGTGAAACCTCTGAATTGGTCAAGACAATGGGATGGTCACGAACTATAAATGGATCATATTTTCCATGTTCTCCTGGGGAAAGTGAAGGATGCAGCAATACAATTGGAAAGGGGAGCAGAGAAGGAAGGGATGGACAGATAAGTAAACTGACAGTATATTGTGAAGGGCAAAGAATGAGCTAGTCTGGATTGGAAGCAATATTTGGACAGAGTGAGATTTCAGTCAGTGTGTAGTATTTGTATTGGACAGTGGAGTGGAAATGACAGATCGATGGCAGTTTAACTTCAGACGATGATAAAATACGTAAAATACAAAAATTAAAGACAACAATAAAAAATAAAGTTATCTTAAAAAGCACATGCATATATGTTGCATGTGCTTAGCAAGCATCTCCTAGTGACATTGTTAATTCTGTAAGATTAGGATTCAGTTAATTTAAACCCCTCCTTGGACCAAATGTGCCTAACAACTGTAGACTAAACAACGAATAAGGCTGCACTGTATCCAGGTGTACTCATATCTATTCAATAAGCAATTGTATTATTTTTGTTCACCATCAAAAACAAATCTTAGGTTTCATTCACTTCTTTCATTGCAAAATAAAATAGATGTGTGTGTGTGTGTGTGTGTGTTTACATCTAGAACTACCTTCTGACCTTGGAGAGAACTTGATATAATCTCTCTAATGGCCCCGCCCTGCTTTTTACTCCACTCTACCTCTACCCGCGTGGGATCTGGGCGATGCTGAATAAATAATGGAGACTCTTCTCTCAGTGCTTATGTTCTCCTAGCTTGGCACAACACATCACTACTATAGGAGTGGCTGGGGGAATAAACACTTTAGACTGGAGTGAGGGAAGGACTGATGGAATATTCACTTTCTACACTTAAAGAGAGATATGCCTGACTAATAACTAATCATCACTGGATGTTACTGGGTATGTTACTGTTAGATAAAGTAATTCAGTTATTGTATTCAAGACAACAGTACATACAGCATGTAGAATTGTTTCTGGGGAAATAAATACATCACTGATATTTATACTACTGTTAAAGGTGTATTTAGAGAGAACATTTATGTAGTAGTATTATGGAGCAGGAAGGAGTTACAGTAGACAAGATGCTTACAGGTTGAACAGGTCAGTCAGGGATAGAAACAAGGACCTTTAGGTACACAGCCAACCACCCCAACCTCTATGTTCAACTTTAAATAAATAAAGGACAAATGAAACATTAGTGATGTTTTCCCTCAGTGAAAGACAAGCAGCTGCTGAAGTACTAATATTTACTGAAGTGATCACATAAGCCTATACCGATGTCCCAATTACAGAAAACTATATTAAATTGCATATGATTTGTTGTATTAATTTATTCCTGTGAAAATAGTCCAATATATCCAATACTGTGATGTCCTTATGCCTATAGCAATCATAAAAAATTATATAAAAGTACATATTTTTATTTTCATATATTCCCAAGTGGACATAGTCACATAGTGTTGTATAACATCTAATACTAATGTAAAGAAGTTATGTAGTGACAAAATGCTACTGGTAAATAATGAACTGTAGGCTGTTAGTAGGGCTTCTTTAGACCATTATAGTGTACAATATGTGGACATGAAGGTATCTAGTCTTGAGGGCATTACATATAATAGAATCAAAGAAGTGACTAATATGACAAACAAGACATGACTAATGCACATCACCAACAGGCAAGCAAGCTGCTGGCACAAACCTATACTCAGGGGCCTGTGTCTGTTGAGCACCTTATGTATTTATAGTGCAGCTCAACGCGCAAGCTCGCTAGCTATGAAGGTTTTTAGCCTTCAGCATCTGGCCCACTAAGAACTAAACGCACACATGCACACACACAGGCGTGCGCACCCAAGCACACACCCACACACACACAGCTCTCTGCCCTGTCAAACGTTCATCATCTGTTGTGTAAATAAGGATAAACTAGTATTACAGGAGGAAGTCCTTGGTGGAAATGACACCTAGGAATAATGAACAATGTGATAGACGGACTGACCTGCTGGAGAGCTCAGACCAGAGCCCCACAGGGATGCAGGGAGATTATGGCTAACACAGAGGTAACAACAGCCGCTGCTCCAAGCTCTGTCAACCGACAGGCCCCAGGAAAGTTCCCAATATTTTGGAAAAATATGAATTTCTGTTTTCTAACAAACTATGGTTAAATGACACAATTCCATGATATTTTCTAAAACATGACCTTTATTTTCCAGTTGCACTGTATCTCCACAGTATGACGGTGTATAGTGTTTCTTATAAGGGGAACACAATGACTGTTGTTGGCTTGCTCTGTTTCCATCCCTCTCTCTCTAGCTGCTGAATATTTGCCCATATACATTTTACTATGATCTTTAGGGATGCAATGTTTCATTACATGGTCAATGGACTGTAAATTAATTGATTTGGGATCATATACAGAGCAGGTCATGGTGCTGTCAGTGTAGTTTACCCTTTGCTTACTTTGAATATATGCAGTGTTCACTGAGGCGCATTGCTGTTTACAGTACATTGTGTACTGATAACAGCCTGGTATGAAATCATCCAATCGCATAAGAGCACCTTAACCAACTTGCTCCATTCGTCATCCAATTTAAAGGCGGGATGTTGACTAGTGTCTCATGACTCTAGTCAGTTTCTATATTGAGACTGTGCTGTGTCAAATAAGCATTTTGAATTGGCTATGTCAGTGTGACATTTGAAATTATTATTCTGTGAACTTACTGTATGTCTGATAAAATATAATTAGTCAAGGATCACCATCAAAGTGTCTCAAGTTACCTCTGTATAATCCAGGACTCTGATATGCACTCTTATCAACAATTTATTAATGTACCTTCTCTGGTAGATTCTCATATGTACCAATGTGGCATGTACACACTGAGTCACTCCCGGATTCCTGGTCTTTAAAAGTGTCTATCATATCATATTGTAAACAGTAATATAGCAGCAAACAACTATTTTTTTATGTCAAGATAGAGTATAGTGGAGTATTTACATCCTGAGAAGAGAATGACATCACACTCCCTCTGTGTGTGTTGTAATCCAAGCTCATCTGTCCTTTGTTATCATAGCCAGGCCAGCCATAGCCTCGTGATACCATCTTGGCAAGCTACAATTTCATTTTGAGTATCACTCTGGAATCCCTCAATGCAAAAGTTTGTCCATCGTCTGAAGCAGTTTTTCCTGGTCCTGGAATACAAAAAAAAGTGCAGTGCAATTGAAAGAAGAACAAACTACAGACTACTGAATTGACAGTTTACCAAATTAGTTTTCATTGTGATGCTGATGATAATTTATATGGAACCCCTGGAACTACTACTAAAACTAACCTCAGAATTTTGGAGTCATGCCTTTTGTAAATTAAACAATAGATGTCTTTAAATGTTCTCCACCTGAACTCAGATTATACTGAGATGTTGATTATTGAACCTGCCAGGCATAGACACCTGTTTAAGGACACCACAACTTTGACAATTGCAATATCATTCAGAATAACTCGGACACAAATCTGGGACACAAATCTACACACCAGATTCAAGTGAATCCAACCTACTGTAACGGTAAGGTGTGTTGGAGCAGGGAGACATCTACAACATGCAGGGCAGTGAGTCCCCAGGATCAGGATTTGGCACCACTGATCAAGGAGTTGTATTTGATTTGCACATTACTCGAATTACATTTTGAAATTTTCGCAATGTTACAAAGATTCAGTCAAAGTTATCTTTGACAGATGCTGAGACTCTAATTCATGGGTTTGTATCATCTATATTATTGTAGTTGCTTACTCTTTGGCCTTTCCAAGGGAGTATTACAAGTATTGTAGTGATCCTTCATCACCCACAGGAGAAGCTGAATGGTACATTCAGCTTCTCCTTCTACAGAGCTAATGAATACATGTTGGAATTAAATGTGTATTTCTCCCTTTTGGATCCACACACTGGGACACATACACATGACCTTCACAGAGGATCTGCAGTCTCCAAAGGAATGCAAGCACCCCCACCTGTCCTTAAACTGACCCTCCCGTGTGCATGAGAAGGACCCTAATACACAGTAATATGTGTTTATTATAATACAAACTGTATGCTATGACTTATATTGCTGTTTAACTGTGTGTGTGTGTGTGTGTGTGTGTGTGTGTGTGTGTGTCTATTGAATTGATAAGAGTATCAGTTTACGGTTTATCCTTGTACTAAATTCAAGACTCCAAGACAAGACATCCAGGTGCCATAAACACGTAGTTCAGGAATGTTCTTTGTGTGTTAAACTCAAACTAAACTTTTAAAACTATTTAAATATAACCTTGTGATACCATCCTGGTCTTTCAAGTAAAATTTTATTTTGTGGCAAATATCAGTCTGGAATCCCTCAATGCATAAGCGATAGCCATAGAGATTGCCATGACAAAGGCCTCGATGATTTCTTTTATATATCAGTAACCACATACGAAACTTTCAAGTTTCGTCTTATCATCTTATTTACAGTTTGCAATACACCAGAAAATATTAATAAGACAATGGACTCTTCACCCTACATAATATTAACCCTCCAGTTATCCTTATTAAATGTTATTGTGCCACCAGATGGCGCCATCTGATTGTTCCATTGTCTTTATTGTCAGTGCTGTGTGTATTTATTTCTTTATTCATTTTTTTAGTTTTTTTGTTTTGCCTTTTTTAACCCTCCTGTTGTCCTCACACACCTTGTTGCGCCAGCAGTGCACATCATATGTCTGTGTCAACTGTAGAATTAGGTTTAGCGCCTGCCACAAATAGGTAGTGCGTTGGGTTAGTTTGACCTGGAGGATACTCCATTTTTCTGCGTCGTTGTATTCTAGTCAGCAAGCGCAGGCACGCACAGACAGGTAGACAGACAGAGGAAGGGAGAAGGTTCTAGAAGGAGTTTCGCCCCTAGCGAAGTAGTAAGATTATTAATCAGCCAATTACATGCCTACAGTGCACACATACCCTCTCTCTCACAAACTATGCAAACACTACACACAGAAATGATCTCACACACAGGTACACACATACACACACACACGCACACGCGCGCACACACACACACACACACACACACACACACACGTGCACTAGACAAACGTTCACTCTCTCTCTAATGCTCACATACTGTACTCGCTGGTGGGAGAGTGCCAGTTCATTAAGTCACGCACAGCAGTGATTGTTGTTCTATTTGGATGGATTGTTCCTTTAACGCAGTGTTCATCTCCACTCAAGATACTGTCTCAGTCTTGCTAAGCACACACACACACACACACACACACACACACACACACACACACACACACACACACCCTGCGCGGTGTGTTCTAGTCAGCAACCATATGCACTCTCTCTAATGCGTACACACACACACACACACACACACACTACCGTACTCACATGCTGTACTCCTCGCCAGTGGGAGAGACGATAATAGAAGGATTACATTGTCTACCTGCCGCTCCAGGGGCCTCATTTATGAAACTCCACGTTTGTAGTCACAAATAACCTTATGTTTGGAGAATATAGGAAAGTGCTTACGGCAAACATTATTGCTATGTATTTCCTCGCACTGTTTGCTTTCTAATTCCAAGTCAAACGTGAATTTGCCATTTGATTAGATATTAACCCTCATGATGTCCTCCGGGTCAAACTGACCCAAATCATTAGCACTTTGTGGCAGATGAATCTAACTGAGCTAAACCTAATTCTACATCTTACACAGACATATGATGTGCACTGCTGGCACAGCAAGGTGTGAGTTTGAAACCCGAGAACAACAGGAGGGTTAAAAGGCACGAAAAAACAAACAAATACATAAAGAAAGAATTAATAAATAAATGAATACACACAGCAATGCCAATAAAAAGAACCATACAATCATACACAATCAGATGGCGCCATCTGGTGTTTCAAGACAAGATTGTAAGGACATCACAATGGTTAAGTACTTAGAAAGTAGTTTATTTGTAATAAAAGCTGACAAATGCAGACCAGAGGAACGTTAGTCTAGCTTCATATCGTATGAGTCGCAAGAAGCAAGGCGGCGTAATTCCTCAGGAACTTAAAAACACATGAGGCCTTTATTAACAACATGTTAGATAGACACATAATATAACCTTTACATCACCACCGCACATTGAAGTAGTTAAAGGCATTAGGACACATCACGAAGATCCTCCCCGATGATTAACGTGGCCGATGAAAGTGAATAGGGTCACAGAATGGCATTTTTCTTATTGCTTAGTTTTGTATTATGCCATGCTCACGTTATTTTCAGTGCAAATAAATTGAGCCTTTGACATACAATCCAGATATTTTGAGGTCTTCCTTTGCCAACTGCTGAACATTAACTACAAAATGCAAGCGTGCGTTATGCACGTCAGCCCTGATAAAAAATGCTAAAGTTGTAACACCAACATGTATAGCTGTACTCTTCTAAAGTAAAGTGGTATGGAAACATCACAAGGGCTTTACATCACTTTACATTTGCCCTGAGTGATTTGACATATGTGTTTTCTATGCACTAGCGTAGAATGCATTGATAGCTTGCATGTAGCAAAATGCTTACTTTACAGACTTACTAATCTCGTAATTGACAAACACCGGTGTTATCCAGAGAAAATATGTGTACTTGACTAAACATATATGTTTGCAACACATTAGTTAAGGTCTCAGAAGCTTCCCCTGAGGCCTTGATGTAGATATTCATGCAGCAGTCACCTTGGTCAACTCCATGCAGGTGCTGATTCCGTCACTATTGCCACAGTACAGTAAACTCAATGAGACCAGACGTGTCTGTAAAAGAACGCATTAGCCTGCAAATCCAGACAAGCAGTCAAATGGGAGGGGGTGTCATTTTGGAAACGATATTCATCTATTCGTTAAGAAGTACAGAGCGTGGACGAAAGAAATCCATTAGTCGGTCAGGAACGCTCCTCTGTGGTTTGTCAGGGGATTTTAAGTACACTCAAAGCGGTCCCATGCATGCATTTACATTCATTCCACTCATTATGTGAGAGACGGTGTCGCTCTTTATAAGCATGGGTCTTCTAAAGCCTGGTGGTAGACTGTCACAAAGAAAAGTGCACTGCCTTTACACCGCTATGTGTATCTGTGGCGCGCTCTGCTAATCAAGTCCATGAGCCCCAATGCCTGAAGACATTGGAAATGTTAACGTACAGTTGTTTTTGGCCATAAGGCCATATGGGGATGGGGATAACAGCAGCACAAGCTAGAATGCACATTCAGATGAATCCGGTGGCGTGGGTTTCTCTGTGGTTCCTCTCAAGCGAGGGATTTGGTGGTAATTAGAGGTAATACATTAATTCCACTCAGGTAGTGTGCAGGCACGTCCCCATTGGGATTCATGATTTGTTATCCTGCTTACATTATGGAAATACCTTGTCCAAAACACGAGGCTTTAAGCATCCCTATGAATACTAGAATTTACATGTCATGCCTTTAACGTCAATTAAAATAAAAACAATAATATTAATAATAAATCTGCCGACATGCAAAAGTGCTCCCGTTAATGTTACACAAATGACAGGTTTTCTCACACTCACACACACACGCACATGCACATGCACGAGTGATGCAGCCAGCTCTGGCCTGTAATTACATCTTAATCCAGTGACTGGAGGAGCGGAGCTGAGAAGCCAGATCAGCTGATGTGGTTGATTAGCCGTCTGTTGCCCACTTTAATTTACTGAGCTCAGTCAGACAGCACATGGCAGCAGCCCGTTTGATGTTCAGAATGGACTTTTCCCTCAGTCAGCCAGAAAGGGAATTATGTGTGTACATATACTGTACACTATATACAGTATGTGTGTGTGTGCATGTGTGTGTGTATAGGTTTTGTTGTAAACATTTTAAAGAGTGCAGTTTTCTGCACTTGCCCCTTCTACTTTCTGAGATGAAGCACTGGGGGTTGGTGATTACTGCTGTAAGGTGCGAAATGACTCAGCAGTTCAGTTGTTGCTCGGTTGGTCCATGTGAAAAGTTCAATGTGGTGTCTGAAGGGATTCCATGGCAGTTGAGACAAAACCCACATTCCACTCAGGTATTATGTTATAGTCTCCATCTTTACTTTGAGAGCTTACATAATATATTGTGTGCTTCATCTGTCTGGAAACCTTCCTGTTATGACTCAGTGAAGGTGGTTCACTTGGTAGCTAGCATCCCCTGCTAATAACTTTGACTGACAGCTACTATATGACACCGCCTGTACGACAAACAATTATTCTTATAGTGACAATAATTGTGGAGCTTGCATCCAATAAAGGAAACTATACTGACATCCAACTCTGAGTATGAGAAGATAGAAGAGGTAGAAGTGCCGAAGACAAACTGCAAGAAATATATACATGTAAACTGTATGTACGTTTCTAGGACACTGTGATGTACCTGCAGGTGCAGATTAAATGAAAAACTTAAACAGGAGAAATAAATGAAACGAAAATAGCAAAACACAAGACTCAGCTTGCCGTTTAATAGCCAGAGCCAGAGCCACGCCTACATATGTACCTATTGGCGAATCTCTGGATATAACAGTCACCAAGTTTCACAAGTTTGTTAATAAATGTTTTCATGTTTGTACAATGCGAAGTGGGTGTATTTTAATAGTGCCTCCTGAAAATGGCTTAGCACCTTCAGACAGCTCACTGCTCCTCTGACAGAGGTGCATGAGATGAATAACACAAACAGTAGATCTTGGCTGGGTCCTACTGTGTGATTTTGGTAAAAGCTATAATTGAAATATAGATGCTTTTGACAAAATAACTCGGTAGGCAGTAAACATTGGCCCTTACACCTTGGCCCTGGCATGTTGCCATTTATCAGAGGCCTGAAAATGTCTGGTGCAATTGTTTTCAGTTAATCAGATGGGATTGACCTTTTTACACATGTTCAAATGCAAGCATTATGACCTTTACTTTGAGAACAATACATCCCATCACTGTCATTCTGAGGCTTCACAAACCTCTTCTCTCTCATGCCTTTGGTGAGAAAGCTTCTGGACTGTTGTCTTCACACTGGGTCTAGAAGGCAGCGAAGGTTCTACATGACACTCCATCTTCTTTTCACCATAGCATGGGCAAAAGAATTTCCAATCGAATGGAAACTCCAATGTTAAAATGTAACGGCCACTATTCCAATGCCAAGGAATTTCTTCCAGGTGGCATGGCAGCTTCTCTGCTCAGTAAAAAGGTAACACAGACCTTGCTATAATTGAATGTTGCCAGCCAGCATTAAAGCAGGCTATAACAGCCATGCTCTACACTTTAGAAGTATAGGTTAATGTTTTTCAATCCATCTGAAGAAAGCATTTAGAAAGTGTTTGTAGCAGAGTACAATAATTGTTACACAATTCCTGTCCAAAACCAATAGACCTTTAGCCACAGAGAAACGCATAACAAGGCCATGTTCATTGTATATTTCTGTATGGCTGTAGATTGACATTTAGGGCAGTTTCCCTGTTAGAGTATAGTGGTTGTATAGCTGTAAAGTTATGTTTCAAGGTGCATTGATGTAGCAGCCAGTTCAGAATATTGCTTATATAGTATGCTGTATGTCTGAGTGGTCCCTGAAAATGAAGTGCATAGAGTACATAAAAACTCCAGGTGGGACCTTAATCCCTAAATGGGCATTAGGTTGAGAATTACACAGTTAAATAGCAGTTCTTATTCTCTTTATCTAATTAGTAATTGTTACTACTGTATTATTTTTCAGGTATGTGCTCCTGGAGGCAAGAAGGAGATGTAATAATTACAAGGTATGGCAGGCAGATTAGTTTGTTTTTATTTTATCTCAATGCAAGTCTACTTCTGGTGCTGTTTTTATTTTAGCTGCAATTACACTATAGCTTGTGGTATCATCCTAATGTCACAAGCTCCTAATTTATAAAAAAATATTTCTCCATAAGTACAGTATGCACAATCTGTAGGTAATGGGCACAATATTTTGGTATCAAAAGGGTCCTGGTTTTTCTTTGGAGTCTGAGTAGTGTTGACCAGTAACATTTTAGCGGGCTTTGGTTGCATGCAGGTAAACAGTCCATATACAGAGCAGAACATGTTGGCCTGAAATATTGGCCCTTGCCCCAAGAGGTATAGATAGCCGATGGGTTCCAAGAAT
The DNA here is from genome assembly GCA_027564795.1 of Aphredoderus sayanus. Taxonomy (NCBI): domain Eukaryota; kingdom Metazoa; phylum Chordata; class Actinopteri; order Percopsiformes; family Aphredoderidae; genus Aphredoderus; species Aphredoderus sayanus. Next base: position 29,222 of record JAODUG010004382.1, read on the forward strand.
GGCGAGCTCCGGCATGATTTTGCCATCTGGAACCCCTCAAATCAAAAGCGTTTGTCATAAAGGTGGTGCTAATATGTTTCAATCAAACTTAATTATACACGATTGGACTACTAATCAGAATGTGTTTCATCAGCTAGGGAACAGACAGAGAAAATGTATTGATAACCTTTAGGCAAAATGTATGTTGATAGCACAAACTTTGTGTAAAAGGAAGTTATATTTAGCACTCCAGAGGTCTGGATGGTGTCACAAGGCTAGTTAAACTACAGCTATTGTTGACTTTAGCAGCCTGGGTAATCGTTTCCTTGGTTCAGCTGAACTGACAATACCCAGCAAAAATAATGCTTTAGTTTACAGAGAGCCTCCTTTAATTACATGGCTGATGGAAACCTTTGCGGCAGATATTAAGCCGGGGTGGAAACCACAGTAGTGCCACCTCATCATTTCCTGCAGGTAAACACATCTGACTGAATGTAGCATAAAGGTTACGCTGTTGCAGCATAACAGAAGATTAACTGCAATGCTGCAAGGCATTAGACGGAGTATCAGAAAGATTGGCTCTGTCGCTATAAGGACAATGCATCTTGTTTTTAACAGATGCCTTCTATAGAGATTGAATAAGCACTCTTTTCTATTCTGAGGCTAGCTAAATGAGTCAGTTACAAAAGCAGGGCCACGAATCTGTTTGATTCTTTCCTTTTATTAATTATCAAAATAAAGTATTTGCAGATTGGAGGCAATGTGCTCATAATAACAAGCTTGTCATGGGATGACAGTTCAGCAGAGCAGTCCAAAACAAAACCACAATCATCTGCAGGAAGTAATCTGTCGGGACCATAGGGGCCTGGGAGGTAAACTCTGACAAGCTCTCTGTCCATGATGAATGGTATGTGTGTGTGTGTGTGTGTGTGCGTGTGTGTGTGTGTGTGTGTGTGTGTGTGTGTGTGTGTGTGCGTGCGTGCGTGTGTGTGTGTGTAAATGCATACATGAGGGATCACAAATCAATAGCCTGGGGTC
>JAODUG010004384.1:0-10621 GCA_027564795.1 Aphredoderus sayanus
GTTACATGAATTTGTATGAAAAGTGCTATATAAATAAAGATTGATTGATTGATTGATTGATTGATTAAAACCTCCTGTTTTTAGGAGGTATTTTTCTATATAGTGTTTATAGTTCATGCATAATACCTGAGTAATATAGTAGTAGTATAACTGTATAGTATATTATGTGTAGTCCAATGTTATGGTAGCTAAATCCTATTACCCAATCCTTGATACTGCAAGACGTTTATATGCAAATAAAGTAACAGGGTGAGAGAAGTCAGGGAACTCTTTGATGCAGTTCAATTCTAGCTCTTAGAATATCTGCAAAGCTTTCATACATACATTCCAAACAATGCGAACAGTAGAAAAGACAATACAGAAATGAAAGAACATTTCAGATGAAAGGAAGGTGACAAAACGCAGTGTAAACTATACCTTATTTACACGAGACATTACTGCAAATATGGCAGCATCTGCAATCACAGTTGTTTCAATGTCCGCTTTTGAAAGGCTTGTTGCCATCTCGTGTCCCTGGTGTCCACACGAAAGAGAAAAATAGGAATTTCAGATTAGAAAAATAAAGACAAAAGGCATTGAAAAAGACTATATGACCAGTCAAAGTTGGTAAACAAACTGCTATAGCTGGTATTGTAGGTCATCTTTAACTGGTCACCTTAAAAACAAAAAAATGCACAGAGGAATAGTGCCTGTATTTATTATTTTTTTAAATTAGATAGATAGATAGATACATTCAGATAGATTTATTTCAGCTACCTGACAAAAGGGGGCGCACTCTGCCACAATAACGTGAAACTTGCGCTTGCGTGCAGCATCTTTCAGGAAGGCCTCCACAGTGCGTGAACGTCCAATGGTCATGATAACTTCATTAGAGTGGATGTGCTCTAGAGCTTGCATAGCAATGTTGTCTGTTGTTCCCTCTGGGATATGTCAAGATTAAAAATAGATGCAACATATACAAGGTCATTCAAGTTTAGAATTGTGTTAGGTACTGAGGCTCTAACATGTTCAGCATTAGGTTTATGCATTAGGCCTACTTGTTAATGTGTTGTGAATGAACTCTTAATATTAAATGACAAATTGTATGATTGTATGACAAATTGCATGACGCGCTGTACATGCTGTACACACTGAAAATCATGGGTGACCTTATTTTTTAAATGTGTATGGCTCCTGATTAACAAAGGTTAAATAAAATAGCCGGTCTCACCCAGTTCTGTGAGCAATTCGTTGATGGCCTCTATGACATTAGCTTTAAGGGGAGGGAAATGTTGTCTGAAGTTCTCTTCACTTAGTCCTCCTGTGGTCAGCAGCTTGTGGAGCGATTCCTGTTGGTCTGTCTCCTCACTACTGCCACGGGACCTACAGAAAACATTTCGGACACATACGAATGTGAAATAGTGTATGACGATGATATACTGTAATGATTCCCAAGGGGAACTGTTGGTGTTACAACAGGCAGCAGAGAATTAACAGGAATTGTATGAACCGGTTCTGTGGTTCATATATATGCAGATAAACCTATAAACCTCAAGTACAATTAAATTAATAAATAGTACAGTAATATTGTTATATAACACTGAAGTCTCTTTAGAATAAAAGCATTATTTATCTCCTTGACCCACGGCCTCACCTTGCATATTCTTCTCTGATGATTTTCAGCACCCGTCTAACCATGTTTCCAACAGTGGTCTCTGAGGGCTGGGCAGCAGTCATCCTTCTGCCCTCTTTGCGAATTATCTCCATCAGATCTCCTAATGGAGAACGCATATTTGAGGAAGATTTGTAACTAGTTAGTTACCTCTAAGTTAGGTCTAATTGTCTGTTTGTCAATGGAGTAAAATGTAATATTATCCTCCTGTATATGTTTAGGCTACTATTAGTTTTTGACTCGTGACAGCTGTCACAAGTCACAACCTACTGTGACAAATGCATGTAGAACATTGCACACACTCTGCTGTCCTATCTGACAGATCGCTCCTATCAAGTCTTCTGGGATGAACGCCTGTCCAAACCCTGGCAACTCAACACAGGGGTCCCCCAAGGGTATGTGTTGGGGCCTCTACTCTTATCATTGTATACTAAAGCTCTCAGCCATGCAATTACTTCTCATGTATTCTCCTATCACTTACATGTCGATGGAACCCAACTCTACCGCTCCTTCCCTCTATCTGACACACAGCTCTCAACTCGGATCTCTGAATGTCTCACTGACATCAGTTCTTGGATATACACACGTCATCTCAAACGTAACCTCGACAAAATCAAGTTACTACACCTGTGGGCGAAACAGTCATCAAGTGGATGTGTCCATCACATTTGAAAACACCACAATGTCTTCCTCCCCTACTCGGAGTTATCCTGGTCAAGTAACTATCATGCGCAGCAAACATCGCCTTAACGGCTCATACCTGTAGATTCTCACTATCAGCTCTCCAAGCTCTAGTGATGTCCCGCCTGGACTATTGCATCTCTGATAAATGGACTACCAGAGTGCGCTACCAGACCCTTACTTACAACGTTTTCAAAATTCAACCAATCCAAGTTCTCCCATGTAACACCCCTCTTCTAAGGACTTCACTGGCTCCCCATCGCAGCCCGCATCCAATTCAACACTGGTGTTGGCCTACAAGGCAGTAAAGACAACTGCCCCGAGCTACCTCCTAATGGTCCGGTTCCAGGCCCCAACATGAGCACTTCTACCACCTCGGCTTGATAAAAGCATTTGCCAAATGCCGTAAATGTAAATGTAGAACAGATGTGAAATGTGCAGAATCAAATAATTTGATATATAGTTTAAACTAATACCTTTAATTGGTAGTTCAATAATTATTTAAATTCGTGAAATACAGTGGTAATAACCTGCGCTGCTCCATCTTGCCTGGCTTGTTATTTTGCGAAGCAACGCTGTTGTTTCTCGGGCAGTTTCGGCGGAGCCACGCAACGGGCCCGTCCCACTTCCTCCACGTTTCAAATCGGCTAAAAAGGCTTCGATTCTCTCAGTGAGATCTGTTTCTTTATCAGCTCCAGGCATGTTGTTACAGAATGGATTTATGTATAGGTAGAAATGTCAGATTTCAACACATTTGATTCAGCTGTATATTTGACGCGGAAGTAAACGGAGCGTTTCCGGGTTAGTTTGACAGGTCGTAGGCCTGATTGGTGCAAAATGCACCAATAGTTTGTCTAACCGATTCACGACTTCACGCATTTTAACAAACTATCTCATAAAGCTATACTTTACCAGTCTGTGATTGAACATATAATTCTAAATATTCCCTGTAGAAGACCATTATATCAGATTTGTGCAGCACATTTAACTTACATCACAAGTATTATTCAGAATAAGAAATAGTGCACAATGGATAATGTAAATTCATCCAATATTTAATTGAATAAAAGCCCAACACAAACCTTTACAAAATTTATCAATCAACATAAAAATCACTGATTGTGTCCAACACGCATTTTCACTGTTAAAAATGTACCCATGACAGATTAAACCTTGTGAATATCAAGATGTAATAGCTGCAGACACCCACATTCACATGAAACCCTAAATTAAAAATTTTAAAGAAAAGAAATAATGGATGGTTAGATTACTGTAACTGTTCATAACCTGTAAGAAAAAAAAGGGATACATTATATTTCCCTTAAAAACCTCCACAAATGTAATCTGAAAAAGGTAAATTGTCTGCCTGAACTAAATATCACTGAAAATGCATGACATGGACTTCAGGATCAAGATAAGGTCATTTCCTTCCCAGAAAAACTAAAATCCCCTAAATTGAAGATAAATTTCAATCAATGGTTTTGGTTCCTGTTTTGGTTTTCAAATTACGTCAATATTTGACATTTAATGGTACATTTAATGTTTAAAAAAAATGCTGATAGAAAGTTAATTGACCAAATTTATAATTAATAGGATATTTCCATCCCTGATCATTTACAAAACACTTAAATAACTGCAGAGGCAACTAAGTAGCAATTACAATATGAAACATCAGCATCAAATTTAGGGTTGTATGCAAATTAACATAAATTGACAAAAAAAAATTATAATGTCAGTGGTTGCTAATTTTGTTTTTGAAGTAACAACAATCCACCTGCTATTCACATAAGCCTTCACTTAAGAAAAGGGCACCCATGATCAAGTTTGCTTGGCATGGTAAAGAGTTTTGTACAATTGAGGGGCAGAGGACATTCTCGCAGGGCACAGCCATTCCAACCGAGCTCAGAAATCAAACAACTGTGATAATGACTGAAGCAACAAGTTCTTATTCAGTAGTATACAACACTCAAAGCAGTGCAGACAGAAATGTGAGGCTCAATTGAAGTGGACATCTCACAGCCGTGAAATCTCTCATTCTCTGCTCCATTTCTCCCTACAATGCTTTTTATGTTTAAAACCACAAAATAAGCAGATGTATCGTATTTCAGGACAGCTTCCCTTTCTCTCCCTACCCCCACAGCCCTGAAAACTAGAGATTGAGCCCTTCAACTCCGCCTGCTGTTGTTCACTGAAGTTAGTTCGAGGAGGGTGGATGCTGGGATGTGGTGGCTGACTTGCAGGCAGCTTCCCTCTGAGGCAAGTAGCTTAGGGGCTGCTCTACTCAATCAGCTTCTTTGCCTTGAAGAAGCGCCTTAGGTAGAACACCTGCCAGGTAGCCAGGCCAATGAGACAACACATGGAGAAGATGCTGAAATATAGGACGCGTGTGTTGGTGGACTCTGAAAACAGAAGGTGAGAGGTTGTCCGTTCATTCACTGGAATTAGACACAAAAGAAACTCCTAAAAAGAATTGACCCCTTTCACAGCGGTTTGGGGGAAGAAATAATTTATTTGGTGCAGTTCTTCAATTGACAGTTTCTCACCATTGGTGTCCCTCATCTCCTCCTCTCTCTTCTTCATATAGGCAAAGTCGTTAACAATTGACTCTGACAAATCCTCCAGTCGCCTCAGCTCAACCTCGAGAGGCTTCAGCTTCTCTACCTTGGCAATCTAAAATAAAAAATGTTTTACAAATATAATCTGACATTTAAACATGCAGCAATGCCAAGCACATAAGAGATGGACATTTTGTAATGCTTTATACTATGCAGTATTCTAAATAGCATGCTATTTGGGTTAGTCTTTTCCAATCTATAAATTAGGGGATCCATGCACCTGGTTTAACAAATAACACATTAAATTAATTAATGAAATATTTAACCAAAGCAGAAAAATATGTTTATTACACTTTGAAGAAGCAGAAAATGTAGTGCATCAGTAAAGAAATTATTTTCCTTTTTTGTTTTTTTAAATACCATGATGATTTGTTTGTCTTGTTGCAAAAAAGGTGTGACTCTCTCCAGCACGTCATCCTGCTATTCTCACTATGCTCACAATCTCACACGCAAGTGAATGCGTAAACATCCAGTCAACCGCAGCCACCCACACGTATTGGCATGCCTACCCTTAGTCTTCTGAGCACTCCCTGCCCACACAGGCACTGGGATTCACTGGCTCTGTGCAGCACAGCTCGTGCGCCTGCTCTTGTGCGTGGGAGGAAGGTGTTTCACAACTCTGTGTGCGCTACTACTCGTCTACTTACTAGTTGGTGCTTCTTCACAGCAGAGGAGGACACATCAGCAGATGAACTAACCTATAAGACCTAATGCAATCTGTACAGGTAGTGCAAATTACCAAGATGAATTGCTACATCCTGGAACCCACTAACCCATGTGTGATATTCACTAATCCAGCTTCATAACAATGTATAGAGGCATGTTTGATAGGTGTGAGGATCCCCATCTATAGAAATGTATTCAACTATTTTCATACATCTACAGGAATACACTATACATAGATTCTTTAAAATGAAATCCGAGTCCTATTCCATCTCAGGAATACAATAATGTAATAGACAAATTAATAAAAAATTATTAAAACTAAACTCCAGATAAAGTATGCTTTAAACCATGATATATTTAGATTTACAGTGTTTCGATTTTTTTTGTTTAAACAAAGATTTACATACCTCTTCATAGTTTTTGGCTTCAACACCATGCTTCATGTCCAGATTGACCAGCTGGTCAGGGACTCTCCCAGTTCCTAATGGACAACAGTAAATCCTTCATATTGTTCCTTAGTATGCATCAAGGGCATGTTAGTAATGTTTATGGCAGGTCTTAACAAAATGTTTATTAAAAAATTAAAATTAAAATAAAACACACAACACCAACCACCACACGTATTTAGAGTAATCTTAAAAAATGTATATATATCCCTCGTAATGTACTCAGAAATCTCATATTTGGCCACACGCCGGCGCCATCTGTTTGTGTGTGATTTGTGTATTTTTCCAATTGGCATTGCTGTGTGTATTTATTTATTATTTATTTATGTATTTATGTTGTTTATTGTGCCTTTTAACCCTCCTGTTGTCCTCGGGTTACAAATTCACATCTTGTTGTGTCAGCAGTGCACATCATGTCTGTGTAAGATGTAGAATTAGGTTTAGCACCTTCTATCTGCTGCAAAGACCTAGCGATTTGGGTCATTTTGACCCAGAGGACATTACGTGGGATATATATAGAATAAAATAAAAAACCTGATCATTCATAACTTGGATACAGCATACATACATCAGATGTCAGCCATTAAGCGTTCCCTGTCTTTCTCGATGAGACTTACTACCTAGTGTGGTCAAGGTTCTATTTTTTAATCCAATTGAATACAAACCAATTTATTTTTGCTGTGATAGAACAAATCTCAGGCGTTACCATGGCTGCACCGCAAACATAACTAGTAGGGGTATAAGACAATATCGATACACTTGAGTACTGCAATATTATGTTTTGTAACATACTATCGACTCTCTAAAACACTTTTTTAATTAATAGTTTATAAGTGTTTGTTATGTTATTGCATATACAAATTACACATAAAGTAAGGACATTTGTGTTTGTTAGATTATTTATGTTATAGCAATGCTTCTTAGCCGCAAGTCTTATACCATTGGAAAGTCTGTTTATGTTCCTTTTAAAATGGTGCCACATTTGTAAGGAACATGCATTTGTGGGATGAGCAGCAGAGCCGAGTATGCGAGTTGTGGCCATCAAAAAATTTCCAAATCTTCTGACAATGCCAAACAGCTTTTCTTTGCTGTTGACTCGTTTGTTGTACTTTGGTGGATTGGCTGATTTAAGTGTTAGTGGATTGGATGATTGTAGTGTTAAGAAACATGAGATATTGGCAATTAAACATTTTATTCAATTAACAAATAGGAGCGTGTGGAAGATTCATACACAGCCCCAAAATCTTGGCATCTCCTCCCCATGCCGGTCACAGACTGCTGTGGGATGGCATCCTGTTCTTCCACCAGCATTTGTCGCAAGTCAGCCAAATGTGGTTGTGTTGGTCACTTTGGCACAGACCCAAGCTGATACCACAAGTGTTCAATGGGGTTAAGATCAGGACTGTTGGCAGGCCATTCTATCCTCTCCATTACCAAATTCTGTAGATAGTATCTGATAAACACCGCTCTGTGGGAGCAAGCATTGTCATCTTGAAGGATAGAGTTTGGTCCCAGACTGTGGAAATATGGGATTGCCACTGGTTGCAGAATTTCATCTCAATATCTCTCTGCATTGAGATTGCCTCCAATTATGACAAACCTAATTTTTCCAGTAAGGGAAATGCTGCCCACACACCATCACGATGCCTCCACCAAAAGATGTTTGTCTATCGGTGCAGCAATCAGCAAATTTGGCCAATTTGTTATGTCTGCAACCCACATACTCAGCTCTGCTGCTCATCCCACAAATACATGTTACTTACAAATGTGGCACCATTTATAAAAGGGACAAACAGGCTTTCCGATGGTATAACATTTATTGCCAAGAAGCATGGTTCCAACAGAAATAATCTACCAAATACAAATGTCCATAGTTTTTGTGCGTATGTATGTATGTGTGTATTAAAAAAAAAACGTAAGAATAGAATAAACCTCTGACCTTCCAAAATTTTATTTTGATTGAGTTAGACCCAGAACACAAAGTAACGTGCATCAATGCATAGAATACCATCAAAGGCCACAGATGCTGCTGAGCATCTGGGCCAAATATTTCACCTTCAGCCATTTAGGCAAACTTTTACACCCTAATGTAAGAACATAAACTGAGACAGGGTGCACGGCTATGTAAGCATTGCTATGACAGTTTTCCACAAATATCACAATATATGGCCTAGTTTACAGGATTGCAATATATTGAATCGTAATCCCTGTATCGTAAAATATATCGTATTGCCAGATTATTGCCAATACACAGTGCTAATAACAAGTATCCTAGATTATTAGTTTTACCTTCCATGCTTTAACACTTAATTCCACAATCAACCATGTTTAAACTATATACTTTCATTGAATGATATCTGAAAGAAGGACTTGATTACAAGGACAATGCAAAGGATGCCTTTTCCTTGTCATTGTTATGAATAGGATGAATAGCATTATTTGGCAGTATTGGGTGTCAGTTGTGGCAATTCTCATCTATTCATTTACAAATGGCTGGCATTTAACAATTTACACAGGTCAAGTGACAAATCATTGTTGAATACAACTTGGCACTCTTGTTAGGCGCTCACTAAAATGTATGAGAAGATGCTTGCATGAAGCCCAATTAAATCACATTTATTTAGTTGCCTTTACGGTACATTATGAAATATATCGCATACAAAAAATAAATGTAAGACTTCATCAGAGACCTCATAATCACAAGATGTGTCTACATGTTCTGTTTGTATCTTATAACTATGTTGCTTGTTAGGTTCTAACAAGCTTTTTTTTCAATTAATCTATCCAATATGCAATGTGTGTGTATATATATAAAAATACCTGCTTTGGGCATTTTCATAACTAGTAACCTCTGATAATAGCATACTCGACTACTTACCCATGGGCGATTTACTCTCAAAGCACACTTCAAACATGTCATAGTCCTCTGTGGTGAATGCGAACTTCCCCTTTGTTGCATCCTCCTTCGAGTATAGAGTGTGGCTAGAGGAATCTGTGATCTACAAATAAGACAAAAATGATCATGGCAGACCATTACTTGTTTGATAATTATAATGCATCGAGTAAGATAATAATTTGTGGTCACAGTAGATGTTTATTTGACAGACATTTGGGGGAGCAAATCCATGTTTTATGCTTTGACAATAAATCTATAGATTTTAAAGTACTTGCGTGTATACTATTTATTGTTAAAATCTAAAGTGGGTAGAGTATTACGGTTCTGTGAAATACATACAGTAGCATTAAGCTCACATTGACATGTATGCAGCTAACGCGCTAGCTCGCTAGCTGGTGAGCGCAAGCTGCATCGGGGATAAGACTGACGTGTAACATCCTCCCCAAAGAGCACAACACAGTGCGAGATGCTGTCAGAGCATTATTGTCAGATCACTAATGCAAACATGTTAATACAATTACAATAGCGTTGAAATCCACGGGTCAGTGTTACTATTTATATAATAGTCGAAAACAAAACAATGAAGAAACAGCTAACGGGAATGATTAAAACCAGGAAGAGATGGCAGGGCCCATATTTTAGCTACAGTTAGCTAGAATTTAAGCTGTCTCGAAAACAACAGCCAAGGATCAAAATTGCCCATATGAAGCATTTTGTGAATCAAAATATTAAATTTTTAGCCAATCGCTTCTCCTAACTTAATACACACACACTTGACTGTCACATGTAACGTAGACCGAAATTGTTAGGGCCTTCTAATTATGTAAGCTAACGAGCCGCTAGCTACGTGTACCTGACGGTAACAACTGGCAGCGCTGTGCTCACCTTTAGATTCGTTTTTGTGTTGGGTTGCTCACTTATTTCATATTCCCCCGTGACCAGAACATCTTTATGGATCTCTTCGCGTAAACACTTTCTCGAGTTGACCGGTAAAAAGAAAGAAATTGAATATACCGATTCAATAAGAACCGGTAAGAGCACTAGTGCAGCAAATCGGGCCATGGCTTCCCTCAACCAACCCGAGTGAGCCAGCGAGACGAGGACGGACACCGCTGCGGCACTTACTCGCTAACTTGTGTGAAATTGTTTGTCGTTCTAGCGCCACCGTTGACCTGGCGGTAGAACAACGCACCAAAGCGTGCAGTAAAATAAAATGTGCATCTATGCTCTTTTTTGTTATTTTGTATTATCTTTTGGGAAGATATTCAGCAAAATATGTCAGTGTGCTATTTCGGTGCCACCATAGGGGAATCCTCCTCCCCGCACAATGAGGTCACAGTGCTTGACCAGTGGAGCTCATTTCATGAAGATATGTGATCATAGTTTCTCAAATGTGTTCACATGGAAATACACCTTTCAGTGTGTGACTTTTGTCACATGAGACTGAGCTATACTCAGCTATTTATTGTATTAGCACCAGTCCTTAATATGTCTAAAGAACTCTGAAATTGTATAAATATGTGCCTTATTTGCATAATTGATTATTACACAATCCTGTAACAAAGCATGAAAAAGTTAAGCACAGTCGATTAAGAACATCCACACGTCCCTCCAAGCTGGATGTTTAGATAAATTATCATAGAGGCTATATATATATATATATATA
>JAODUG010004385.1:0-10618 GCA_027564795.1 Aphredoderus sayanus
GTATGATTTGTGTGTTTTTCAATTGGCATTGCTGTGTGTATTTATTTCTTTATTAATTATTTCTTTATGTATTTGTGGTGTTTTCTGTGCCTTTTAACCCTCCTTTTGTTCTCGGGTTTCAAACTCGCACCTTGCTGTGCCAGCAGTGCACATCATGTCTGTGTAAGCTGTATAATTAGGTTTAGCGCCCTCTATCTGCCACAAAGAGCTGGTGATTTGGGTCATTCCCAGAGGACCAGAGGACCCAGAGGACATTACGAGGGTTAAGGGCCGTGTAAATGGGCTTTGAGTTTGCGTCAACCAACACAAGAACGCATTTGCACTTGCACTTGCATAGTGTTTTCCCACTGTTAAGTCTTTACCCCTGGGCTAAAGTTATCCCAAGTTTAGCTTGCCATGTGTTCACACATCTGTATTAGTACATGGTTTTAGTCCAAGGCTTAGCGTTCGCTTCAATATTCTTAACCCTCTTGATGTCCTTCCGGTCAAAATGACCCAAATCACTAGATCTTTGTGGCAGATAGAAGGCGCTAAACCTAATTCTACAGCTTACACAGACATATGATGTGCACTGCTGGCACAGCAAGGTGTGAGTTTGAAACTCGAGGACAAAAGAAGGGTTAAAAGGCACAGAAAACAACACAACACTATGTAGCACAACAATGTGACTGGTCTATGACATTGCTACCATTAATTGTTTAACCAGTTCACACTAGCCATTTTGACATTTTCTTAAGGATTTCTTAAGCCTTGTGATGTCCTTTGGGTCAAAATGGCCCAAATCACTAGCTCTTTGTGGCAGATAGGACATCATGGGGGTTATCAGTTTCAGCCCCAGGCTAAAGTCAGTGCCAGCCCACTTCATAAAATGGTAGTGTGAATATTGACTTGGCCCCGGGCTAAAACCACATTCAGCCATGGGCTAAGAGTCACGTGAATGCGCATATACACTATCGCTAAATGAATGTGTTACATCAGCAAATGTGTGGAAACAAGATGAGAACAAACACGTTTATAGATGCAGAAGTGTTTTATACAGATACATCTGCAAAGGCTTGTACTTCTCTTTACATGTGTAACATAAGTGGCCATGTACTGCAATTACCAGATATAGTGGCTGGTAAGAAGATACTGTCTGATGTGGTACTGCTACCATATAGTAAACTGTAATGTCATTTGTTTACGTAGCTCAGTATTAAGCCCTTATGCACACGTTGATGTTTGCAGTATGATGGATGTTTTTTGTTGTTGTTCTATCTGAATAATATGCTTATACCAGGTGGTATACGTCACGTCACGCCTATCAAATTCTGAATATTGTAATAATAATGGAATATTAGTGTGCATGCGTTACCACTGACCGACTTGAAAGTGGACAAACGCGTGACATGGGCCCCTCTCACCCCCTGCAGGAGCCACAGCTGTGAGAGAGCATACCTGGCTGCTGCTAGCCGCCTGCTCTCCGCTGCCGGCATTCTCCAGCCCAAACTCAGTGTTACCTTCACGGTGGTGAACGCCTCCCAGGAGCAAGTGTTCAAGGTGGATGTGCCGTCCGCTCGCCGTTGGCTGAGGCAGAACCACATGTGGGCCAACGCAGTGTGGACACAGCCATCCTAGCACTGGACAATCTTCTGTTTGTGTATGTGTCTGTGTGTTTAGAAGAGTGTGACATGAGACATAATCAAGGTCTATAGTTTTCATCTTACAAGGTGAAACTTTGGCAAACAAAATAATAATCATTGTCACTTGACAAAATTACTTTGAGTTTCGTTTAAAAAATGTATTTATTTTGTTTGAATTTTTAAAAGAATATCCATGGAAGTGTTTACTGGTAAGTTTACTTTTGTTTATTTGTTGCTTTCTCTGGAGTTATTTTACCTAATTATAGCTTTCAAAAGCTACTTGTGAAATGGGATGTTACATTTAGTATTAAAAAAAACTAAGAATCTAACATGGTAAAAGGATGTTTGCTGTTTCTGTTTATGTGGATTCTGTGTTTGTAATGTTTTTTATAAATACATTGTTATGCTGTTTTATACAAGTTTGGCTGTGAATAATTCTTTACATTAGCAGTAACAAAATTGGAAGGAACAATAAGATAGGGGAAAAGCTTTTGTTCCACTATTTGAAAACCCACGCTACTACTTTGAGTTAACAAGTTTCTCAATATTCCACTAGGGGGCAATAATATTAACCTGTGGGTTTGCTTATACAGGTATTTGGAATACCCAATATTCCACAAGGCCATATATGGCAACTGCTGGTACCAAGGGCCACAACATGCACTAGGATGTTTACAATCAGATTACTCAGAATTGCGACTCAAATGGTTTGCAAAGCTATTGGTAAACTTAAAGCATATAGCAAGGCAAACCCTGGAGGCACAACATCCACTAAGAGAATGGAAGTATGGTGAACACAGTACTACAAGAGCACATTCATTGTGTCCATAGCTGTTGCTTTATACTGTGTATGGTTTGGTCAGGGTTAACTCAAGGGTGATGTGTTTTTTTGCTTTGAAAAAATACTGTAATTACATCTAAATGATTCTTAACACACACTGTTGCATATATTGTAATTCAGGTTTGTATTGATAGTACATGGTTGTAGTTGAAACCCAATGAAACATACATAGACCTAAATAGCAATTTTTTTTCATTGACATATAGCACATTGTCAACATACATCATAGTCACTCTATGTAACCTTACCACTGTCGAACAAATCACTAAAGCTCCTCTTGTGTATCTTGGATCATGCTTACTGTGAAGCTAGTGCACTTAAGCAGAAGTGAAATGTTCACAAGCTGTACAATGGACTCTGCTACCAACATTGTGGCAGCAGTTTAGGGATGTCAATACACACAACTCAGATCCATCACACTTTTTTGCGATAGACTAACATCAGTGCTCTTGTGACTAAATGTAATTATCGCAGCGATGTTCCAAGGCAAAGGTCAATTAAATAGATATTGCTTTGTCAAAACTGATATTTACAGTAGATCTACCTGATGATGGGTTTATCCTGGATATTATGTCCACTTTGAAGAAAGTCCGTTAATATGGTAATTGTGAAATAACGTTACATTGTTTACAAGTACATGCCTTGTATTTATAAGCTTATTATGCAAATGTTATTTAAATATACTTCCAGAAAGATCAACATGGTGTGTTTACAACTGTCTCTGTTGTGTTGGCAGGGGTGAGTCACCCAATTGTCTTTAATGAAGCTACTGAACGATGTAAAGTTAGCCTATATACAGGTCATACGGATTTGAGCGTTTAACAGCTTTGCCTGGCGTTAATGTTATGAACAACTATATGAAAACCTTATCACCTTCGCATTATTGCCCAGTAGACTATGGCGTAATTATACCAAAAGACCAGTTTTCAACTTTCTGTTAAATCAAAATGCATACAGTTCCTTAGGATTTAGTAAGGACATACTGTAAAATATCAACACACATCCCCATCATTTTAAATTAGATAATTTGGCTACAGAAACTTAAAACGATAAAAAATGACCATATTCCCGAAACCACCATATTAATGTGTTGCCATTTCCTTGGTCAACTGGCCTTCAAAACAATACGGAATTGCTTGCATTGCTCATTAGTGTAAATACAGAATAATGTCCTACTAGCCTAATGGGGTACATTTAATAGCCTAGTAAATTAGCTCTTCCCTTGAAGCCTGCCAGGGTTGACTATAGGCTACTCCAGTCTTCAGTGAGTGGGTGAAGATGGGTTGGAGAGCAGTAGGTGGGGGCCTATATCGTCTGTAAGCAGCGCTCTGCAATGCTGAATTTTACTTTTGTTTTGATTCTTTAGATGGGTTGCTCTCGCATTTTAATATCAGTCGTCCTTGGTCCTCAATAGAACGTCTGAATGAATGAATGAATGAATGAATGAAAACACCTCGTCACAGCAATCTCTCCACTTTCCCCTCCCCGTCGGGAACGAGCTTTGCGCGCAACCAACTCGATAACTCCTCACCTCCTCCCTCCCTCCCTCAAGCGGAAATGTGTCCATTTTTCTCAGTTAGACGAGAGGCTGGAAGAACAATCTGACCATCACGCGCCTACGATACGGAACCAGCGCGCAGAGCGCACACCGTATGGTTATGTTTATATCGCTACGAAAATCTCGAAAAGAGCGGACCTCTAGAAAGATCGGTCTGGTCGTCCTGGACCACGGTCTCCGCACTATTTTCATGCTCTTGGACTAGGAGGCTCATACATCGGAGCCTCCAGAGAGACGTGTGGAAAAGCTGCGTGCATTCCTCGGCGCAGAGATCTCCAGGGCTGGGAAAACTGGAAAGGGGTCTCCTTCTAACCGGAGGAGTGGTAAACTTGAACATTGCATGCACGTCGCCACAGCGGCATGTTAGACTGTGTGATATTTGGTTCAAACCAACGCTTCCTGTAGCTGTTTCTCACGCAAAACTGATCAGTGACACGCGATGAAATCGTGTCGCTTGTGAGCAAATGCTTTGATGAATAATTTAAGATCTTCTGGTCCGAGTGTGTGCTGCTGCTACCGGTCGCTGGCTGCCACTGAAGCCGCAGATCGGGCCCCGATGGTGGATTAGAGAAAAACGACCACAGGGACTCTAAATTGGAGGATAAAGTGGACATTGGTACTCGTGGGCCCGTTTCGTACGTGGAGCCCCGTAGTCATGTTGAGTCAATGGGGGAGGAGAGGCGGCGCTCATAGTTCGACGCCACTTCTGTGTCAATATAATTTACGGATTATTTTCTAAGATCCTACCTCAACTGAAGATCAACGACAATTTTAGGCCGCCAGTTCGCTCACAGGCCTTCTCATCTCAAGTTTGACTTTAGTCTGATTGATTGACAAAAATGCTAAACCCTGAAACGCATTACGGATCGATCGTTTATAGAACGAATATATTATTTTCTACTGATAACTAAGTCTTCACGTCGCCGTTTTGAGAAACGTACTGTCTACCTCATAATTTCGTTGTTACGGTAGTTTTAATCGTAGTTGTTAGAGATTGGTCGAGAAGCCCATGCGCACAGATTCACAGTAAACTAATGTAGCCTATCTACCTCACATACAATAGGTCAGTTATTTTATACATATCAAAATAATAAGTACGTGTCACAAATGAATGAAACAAATTCGTAGCGCATGTTATAAACTGAGCCTGTTTTCAATAGCGATGCAGATGGCTTCGTTCGCGGACTCGGACCTGCAGACGTGCCCGCTCTGCAAGGAGCTCTGCGGCTCCTCAGCGCCCATTTCCTCCAACTCCTCTACCTCATCCTCCTCATCCCACACCTCTAATTCCTCCAGTCACACCTCCAGGAGGCTTCACGTTCTCCCCTGCCTCCACGCCTTCTGCAGGCAGTGCTTGGAGGGCCAGAGGAGCCCCGGGGACCCCCTGAAGCTGCGGTGCCCCACCTGCGACCAGAAAGTTTCCATCACGGAGGCCGGCGTGGACTCCCTTCCCTCTTCCAACTTCCTGTTCAGCGACCTGCTGGACGTGGTGGTCAGCTCCGAGGAGCAGATCCAGAGCAAGAAAGGGCACCACCGCGGCGGCCTGTGTGGGGGTGGGGGAGGCTCCGGCTACCACCACCCCCACGCCGGCCACCTCCCCCACCCCCACGGGGGCCTGCTGCGCCCACATCACCTGGGGGAGCCCCAGTGCAGCTCCTGCGATGAGGAGAACCCGGCCAGCTCCCACTGCCTGGACTGCCAGGAGTACCTGTGCGACAACTGCGTGCGCGCCCACCAGAGGGTCCGGCTGACCAAAGACCACTTCATGGAGCGCCTGGGGGACAGCTATCACCTGGGCAACGGGCGGGGCAACGGGCGGGGCAACGGCAGCGCTAATCCCAGCCAGTCCAGCCTGTCCGTGTCGTTGGCCCAGTCCCTGCAGAACAACTTCGCCCTGCTCTCCCTCTTCCAGGACCGCATGAGCTTCTGCCAGCACCATGACAACGAGGTGAGTCACGTTTGTACTGTATGTATATATGTACTCTGTGTGTGTGTGTGTGTGTGCGTGCGTGCGTGTTTGGCGGAATATGCAAACGTGTTCATGGCAGCACACAACTGACAGTAAATAGGTCAAAGCCTGGCCTCGGTCCCAGTGTCACCTGAATTTAGCTGCAAGTGTGTGTGTGTGTGTGTGTGTGTGTAACCCTACTGAAGGCCATATGGCCTCAAGTTCAAAGAGAGATGAGTGGCTCTTCACCCAGTTCCCTAGAGACAGCCAGGCACGTGCGCTGAGCTGGATTTACACACACACACGCACGCATACACACGCATCCATTCTGTTGGTTAATCTGTACCACACCATTCATCTAGGGCAGAAAGAGGCCCCTCTAGTAACTGCACACATGTTTCTCTGACTCTTAGAAGTCCATTGATATATTATGGAGCCCAGTATACGTCTGATAATGGGAGAGACAAGTTGGAACTCTGGCACAACGTTATTTATATTGTATTTATTCCCCATCTCTGTTCTCTCTGCATGTGACTGGGCCAAGGTGAATATGATGGCCTTTGAGCAAAGCAAGGTTTTCTTTTTCTTTCTTGGTTTAGTCATATGTATGGAGAAATGGAGAGCAACAACAAGGCAGTAACATGGGGTCTTGGAATGCTCTACTCCTGGTTCTGTTCAGACGCTTAAGGAAGTGCCCCTGCCGCCAGAAGCTTTTCACATTCTAATCATTTTAAATGGTAGAATGTTGTAGAACAGTTTTAACAAAAAACAGTTGTTGCAAAGGCTGGCAAAATAAAAGCGGTTTTGTAGGCGTGTCTCTGATGTTAGACAAATAACCAGCATTTTAATATTGTGAATCCAATATCTGCTTCATAAATCCGTAATTTATTGGTATGTTTTATTTTATTATTATTGTTAGTAGTAGTAGTAGTAGTAGTATGTATTTGTTTGTTTTAATGTTAAATTTAGGTCACAAGTACCCAGGTCAGATTCCAATCCAGTTTTTGTGGGGGTCACCTCCCTCCAAACACACACACACACACCCTCCCTCCCTCCCTCCTGCGTATTGCCAGTAAATATGGGTTCACTTTTCCAGTAAGGGCTCTGTTTCCCTGTAATGCCTCACTCAGTCATTCTGCTCCAGCCATGGGGGAGGAAATGACACAGGAGAAGGCTTTTACTCTACCTGGGAGCCCCTGAGCAGACAAGAGTCATTGTCTAGATGCACACAACTGCCCCACAGAGCTGGCATGTACTGATCCAATGGTCTTGGTTCACATTGTGGTTGTGATTTGGAGCGGTCCACAAACTCTCAGGACAAAACTGTGAAACAATGACAATTATTTTAACTGAGTGTATTAACTGCTTTTGTAAATTAATATAATTTATGTGGATATGGCCAAATTAATTAAAATGATTTTATTGTAATTGAAAACATCACAACAGTTACTACAGCTTTGTTGCATTCCATGAACTAAGTATTTTTATTTTATTTAGTTCAAGCACTTTTAGTGGCTAAACACAGAATCATCAAAAGAACATTATATCATGCGCCTTTTTCAGGGCTGTATTGATGTGGGCTAACCATAGAGTCTGTTTTTTATTTTATTTTTTCATCCTATGACCAAGGCACTTGGTCTGTAATTCCCTTCCTTAGCTTGGTGTCCCTCCTCCAAATGCTTGTGTAATGTGCTGCGAAATGAATGCTATATTTGCTGAGGCTGCTATTTCACTTAAATGGAGAACATCAGAAATGCAAATATTGTGTTCTGCACATACCTCGGGCATGTGGTAACTGTAAGAGTGAGCTGCACTACATATTGTAATTTAGTGCATAGTGAGGAATTTGGACAGTTCAGCTAGGTTAGGAAAGCCACCAGTTAGAGAATGAGCAGTGTTGATTGTAGCTGCCAATTCTCCTCCACTGTGTTACCATGCACCCAAGGAAGGAATGGACATTTGTGTCTCTTGTTGTGGTAATGGATAGCTCTTTTTGCTTGTGGGGTAATGCGGTGCGCACCCTCAAAAGGCTCAGTAACAATGCCTTCATTCGGCTGTAACTAATGACTGTTAAACTCAAAGCCTATTCAGATGGGTGCCGGCCTGTTCTGTGGAACAAGCAGATTGGGCCAGCGGTGGGTGGGTGGGTGAGTGGGTGGGTGAGTGGCACTGTGTTGATGGGGGTTGAGGCATCGGGGGTTGAAACCTATACTGTGTCTCAGGGGAGCCATGCTGTGGCTACTGGGTTGCCATTCCTCCTGTCTCATTCCTTTCGGAGCCAGGCAGTAAGAAGGTGTGTGTGTGTGTGTGTGTGTGCACAACAAAAACATTGCAGATATAAATTCTTGGTGCTTTCAGAGAGGATCGTCTGTTCCGTGCAATAGGTTGTGGAGGAATATACGTGCTGTTCTGCTTGCATGTAAAACTAGTGCTCAGAAACTAGGAACTTCAGGTTTACTATTAGATGAGTTGTTTTTTGCATGAGAAAGGCAGTAGCTTTCACACTGATGAGGGTGTATGTTTGTACACGCATCAAGCATATGTGAACCATACATGTCACTTGTCCCTTACCTCACTGCTGGTAGTGAAAGCCGGTTGCATGCCGTGAGAGCAATGGAAATGGAAAATTGGATTACATCAAAGGCCCCCTCCACCCCTCTGCTGGCTGTGATGTCACCCCCCGCCACATAGACACGTCCACAGTCAGAGAGGAGGGTCCTGGCTAATGATGGGATAATCCGCCAATTGTGATGTGGCCCTCCAGATTAAACTGTCACCATGACAACCTCCCAGCGTGAGGTGACTCACTGCCTGGAGCCTGGCTCCACACACACACACACACACACACTGGGTCAGGGGTGTGAGATGGCAGATAATTCTCAATATTCACTCTCCTCAAAATACTCTTTGAGAATGGCTCCAATTAATGGCACTGTTGGCAGATAGACAATCCGGTTAACGTGCACTGGTTTGCCCATCTGACCCCGGTGTGCAGGGACACCAACACTATCCCTTTGTAGGGAAACCTTATCCAGGGCTGAGGCTGACCCGGGGCCAGAGGAACTCCCTGTAACTCAAGTTTAAACCTCCTGGCCAGGTTGCTGTGTGGGACACAAACGTACTTACTGGGGAATTCCTCCACTCACTCCTGCCTTTCTCATCGGTGTGCGCTCTCTCTCGCTGCGCTCTGCTCTGTCCTCTGACATGAGAAATGACCACGTGAAGATATCCTCGACATGATCTAGCAGCTGTTGCTATGGAGGGCCGAGCCATTTTACATTTCATCACTCATGGAAGATAGTGCATCTGTGCGACTGTTTCTGAGAGCATCTCCATCTGTGGGCAGTTAGATCCTCTAAATAGCTGTGTGTGTGTGTGTGTGTGTCTGTCTGTCCGTGTGTCCGTCCAAGCAGCCATCAGAATCGGATTATGTGAAGGTGGACTTCCATGGTTTTAATGCAGAACATGTGCCCAAATAATTAGGAAGCAGCCGTTATGGTTCTGTCTTGTGTAGAGGAAGGGGAAGTGTGTCTGTGTGTCCCAGCTTTGATGTCCATCTGAAGGCTTTGGGGCAGTATAAGTTAATGGCTAGAAGGGAAGGCATTTGTCATGTTTGCTCTGACAATGGGACTTATCACGGATCTTTGTTTAAAACAACAGCAAAGCACTTTCCACATTGGATTAGGGCTCTACTACATCAAGTTAAGGTGTTTCCACACCTCCTCAAAACCTTGGGCTGCTTGGGCTGCCAATTTAGATCCTTACTCCCTGCACCTGGTGTGAAAGCGATCCGCTCATCTTGCTCAAACTATAATAACGTGATTGGTTGAACGTATCACGTTACGTCGCGACTCATGAAGTACATCATCAAAAATAGCCAGGAAGGGGATTTTGTGGTCTGCAAGGCGGGGTCTTTAAGAAATTCAGCAAGCAGATTAAAATGAAGGGCTTAACTGGAGCATACAACCGTTCCTTATTTTACACACGTTGTGTATTTGATTGTGTGTGTGTATATAGATGAAACCACATGCAGGTCATGTGGTAGTCTCAACTAGCTCTTGTACGCATCAGTTTCCCTGTAAAGGTCACTGTTTAGCCAGCCATCTGCTGGTCTGTGGAGCGACACAGGGACTATCTGATAACCTTGACAGAGTGCACCAATAAAACAATGAATCTTTATTGTCCGGCTGAGCTCTTCTGTCCTCTTGTGTTGTCCCTTTAACTGCGTAGGGCTTTGAGGAAGGGGGGAAGTGTGTGTGTGAGAGAGCGCACACCACAAGCGATAATGAACAGACACACATTTGTTACATCATGCAAAGTTGAATGCTTTTCTGCTAGCTCAGCACTGTCTCCCTTTGTCCTCCCCATGTTCTGTTCTGTTGTCGCGGTGTTGGCGGCCCTCTCCCCCTTGGACATGTGGTCTCTGGGGCATCCCACCTCCCTTATACTTCCCTTTCTCTGTCTGTCTGTCTGTCTTTCACAGTGCGATGTGCACACATGACACCTGGTCACGTGCTCCACCTGTTAAGTAGGCCAGCTGACTGCGGTTTGTTTACATTCTACTGCTGCTGACTTGGCCAATCCGCTTGCCGCATGGTAGCCGACGCCCCCTCCCCCCCCCCACCCTGTAGTATCTGGCAGTGTTTCAA